>JANHGN010002822.1:0-97091 GCA_024605025.1 Megaceryle maxima | reverse complement strand
AGTGGCCGGGGAGAAAGTATGCATTTGGTGTTCAAGTATTAATAAATACAAAATTAAAAAAAAATTCTCCTTTAAAAAAAAAAAAAAAAAAAAAAAAAAAAAAAAATCAATCCTGAAGAGGGCTACAAGGAAGAAAAAAAAAACACATTTGTTGAAACATTGCTGAAATCGTCAAATATGTATTATTGCAGGCGTAGGAAGGAGGTAAAGAGAGCATTTATTCTCACTTTTAATTGAAGGGCAACAACAAATATTACCAACGCAGAAGCGTTTTGGGCGATCTTAAAAAAAATGTTTGTATTTCAGTTGTATGTAGAGCGTATCACTCTGTGACTCACGGAGAGGCCGGGCGTTTTGGAGCCAGCGTTGGCAAGTGGGGGCTGAGGGTCCCACGCCCCCGGGGGACATGCGAGAGCCGGGGAGGGCTGCGTTAGAACGCGGATATTAACTTCTGCCAGAAGCGAACGTGCCGCTGGCATGGACAGGTTTTCCACAGGGCTTTTAGCGGCCAGCAGAAATCCGCTGTTTCCCCTCCCCTGGAGTACCGACAAGAGCCACGTCAGATGACTACCGAGAAAGGGAGACGGAAAATGAGAGCGCCCGCCGTCCCCTTTACGCCTCTCCCCGCCGCGGGGCCGCAGCCCTCTATGCCCCGCTTTCGGGCAGACGCCGCCAGGAGAGGGCGAAGGGAAAGTTAGGCGTTGCTAGAGGGAGGGGAAGCCTCCCCCGGAGGGGGTTTTGACCACGTTCAAAATCAATAAAGGGATCGGGGAGTCGCTTCGGGAGGGGGAAGAAGGAGCCGCTCTGTCAACGCTTCCCCTTTTATTGGACTCGGCACCGTCCTCCCAGCCCGAGCCACGTTAGTCAGCCATTTTATTCAGCCGTTACTCAAAACGTGACTTTCGCCTCTGTGCACGCAAAGAACAAAACATGACCCCAGAGCTCCTGGGGTCGACGAAAATACGTCTTGATAATTACTTAAAAGCCGAGCTTCATTGAAGCTATTCCCGCAGCCTGAATTCCTAGGGAGAGGGAAGGAAGCGGGGGCAGCTGCCCACTCGCGGCGCCCAGCCTGCCCTCGGCCGAGGAGCCCCTGCGCCCCAGCCCCGCACTGCCTACTACCGACAACCGCCAAGCGCGAGAGCTAGGAGACCGCCCTGCCTAACGGCCTCCAGCACTCGATTTCCTCCGCCTCCGCCCGACAGAGAGCGGGGAACAGAGGCGCGCGTCACCGTCCCCACCCTCACCCCCTTGAGCGGCCGCAGCCAATCAGCGGCGGGAAGACGCCCCCTCTTCCCCCGTGCGCCCCGCCCCTTGCGGCGACCAGCTCCGGAGGCCGTCGGGTTGCCTGGCCGCGTTCCTCGTTACCGTTCCGCCATGTGGCTGCTGGCCGCTTGGGTGCTGCTCAGCGCTGCGGGCGCCGGTGAGTTTCATCGCTCTCTTATTTTGTTTTTCTATCTGTCTATTCCCCCGCCTTGTCGTTCCGACCCCTGCAGTTGGGGCCGTGGCAGCTGGGCCCGAGAGCCCTTCCGTCCACCCACTGCCACCGCCGGTTTCTGGTGCAGGCTCCTTGCCAGCCCCGGAAGTAGCCCCGGCGAGGCCCCGGGGGTCGAAGAGGGGTGTCGAGGGAAGGAGAACAGGGCCGCCTCCCCTGGCCCGCGCAGCCGTTGGGCACGCGAGGGAGCGACGGGCGGGTGTGGCCCCGGAGGCCGCGAGAGGGGGAGCGACGAGGACGGGACGTGAGGTGGTCGGTCCGGCGGCACGGCACCTGCCCGCCCTACCGCCGCAGCTGCGGGCGGCTGTAGCTTTCTCCGCTTGGCACGGTGACTCTCGAAGCCCTTGCTCGGACCTTCCGGCTCTCCCTGGTGACCGCAGGCGTATGGTGTGGGTCTGCGATCTGCTTAGGCTGTAGCTCTCCATTCGCCGGCGGGGGTGGTGGGGGTGCTTCTCTAGCCCTACGCTTTACCGCTTCCCTTATCTTATTCTTCCCGGGTTTGGAGGTGGGTTGCTTCTTGCAGAAAATGCGGGGGAGAGGCGGGACGCCATGACGAGCGCGAAGCTCCTCGTCTTAATGTAGCTAGTAGTATTAGGGCAGCGTACGATAATGCTCTTGCTTGAAGAAATAACGATGATCAAATTGGTTGTCTGCTGTACAGTTTCTCGGGTTGACGGCATTTTATGGGCTTAAAAAAAAGTTTGTGTGTCATCGGTGTGTAAATGACGTTGCAATCTTAACTTTTTTGTGCCTCAAGAAGAAACTCTGGGTGGGGAGAGGAGGGGGAATTAAAAAAATTGACGGCACTTTCACTGAGGTACAAATGCTAGATTTTTTTCAGTAAGCACATCTAAACCTAAATGTTTAAAGCTAATACCTAAATTCACATCTGGATTCCCAAGTTAGCAGTAAACTGACTTAAGTGCTGAGTGCCCGAGCATGTCTTGTAGTCAGTGAGAAATGCAAGTGTCCATGAGATTCAGCTACCAAGCTTAGCCAGTTTTGACATAATGTGCAGTATCCCCAGATTTGCACTAAATATATAATTTGAAACAACCTTTCCGTGGCAGCTTGACAACTGCATAATTGTCAGAAGCAGGCCCCCCAACTGCTTAGTAAAAGGCTCTAAAATTCTCTGCAGTTAAGACCAGTGCCTCTAAGCTGATAACCCATGAGAAAGTTTGAGGCTGCAAGCACACCTAGTAGTCCACTGCCTGTGGGATTTGGGAACTGTTGAAAAAGATTTCTGATGACTTGTCAGAAGAAGAATGTTGAAAGATGACAGTAGAAATATCGTCTTTAGTAAGTAGTCAGATTCCCTTTAGCGAGACAGCAGCAACACGTCTTATGCTAAAAAACAACAAAACAAAACCAGCAAATATTTTTCGGTGTGCTTTCCTTCTATTGGCTGCTGTCTGTATGTAGGCTGCTCTTTATTTCCCCAGTACTCTGCTGGTGGAACAGTGCACATGAGTACTTCTTAATTGGCTTGAGGCAAAATATGCCAGCTTTCATAGACTACACAACAGCAAACTGGTGGAATCAGTAATTTACAGCCTCCTGCCATCCTATGCTAATACTAGGAGGAAAATTGTGATCAGTTTGTTGTAATTCCTTCAGGGTGGTTGTGGGGTTTTTTTGTTTGCTTTGGTAAACATTTGGAAGTATTGTTGCTTCCTTTCACTTTTCTCAGTGAAATGCAGTCAATGGTGAATAAATTAATCCTACAAAATGTAGGTGCGCGAGTTCTAGAGGAGGAAAACCAACCCAACAAAAAACAAACATCCACCCCCCCAAAAAAAAACAACCCCCCAAACAAACAAACAAAACACACCCAAACAAACAAACAAAAAAATCAACCCCATACTCAGAGACCTTTTCTAGTGAGGGAGTGTTGAAATAGAACAAATAAGAAATTTATTTAATGAAGAACCATTGCAGCACTACAGCTTTTAATTGTGTGCATTTATTTTTCATTAAGGCATAGTTTGAAGTTTGGGTGCAGTTTCCCCTTGTTCTGCTTTTGTTACTTTTATTTTTTGAGGTACAGGTTAAAAAAAATACAACACAAAGTAAACCAGGGAGTAATTCTTTCTTCATTATAAAGTACTGTCATACATAGTACATTTAGAGTCAGTTTATTATGAGCTTTTGATACTCAGTAGTTATCCAGTAGTGAGAATATTAAAGCAATGATTCAAAGATCAGCGCTTTTAAAATTAGATATGAGACTTTTCCTTTCTAAAAAATGAGCTGCTACAAATAGTGATGCAGCTTTTATTGCTGTGTTTTTTTTCTTCTTTTCCCCTGAAATTAATTTAGTCATCAATATATCACAATTCTGAGCTGGTTTATACATGTCGATACCAGTAGTTCCTCTAAGGTCTCTAGTTTCTAATGCAGTCTGTGCCTATGGTGTTAGGGGTTGTAGTCTTGTTTTACAGTACATGTATTTTCCCATTCTTGGTTTTATGAGATGGATATAGTCAAGTATTTTGAATGATTAATGCCACTGGGTCTTTAGGGAACAGTGGCTATTATGACAGCCATTAAACTCAGTTACGATTTCACACAAACAAGGAAAACCATAGAAAATAAAAGATTCAAAGCATTCATATTTTGCAGTCAAGGTAGTTTAATTAACCTCTCTTCTGGCTCCTGGTGTAATTTAAACACTGACTTTATAATTTTTTATATTCTTAATAACTGGTGAATGAATCTTCATTTTTGATAGAATCTTGGCATAGGATTTAGGTCTTCCTTGAAGCAGTGCTTAGTCAGTACTGTTGTTTTGGAACTGTAGTGCAGTGTGGAGACAAATGCTAAAAACAGTCAGTGCTAACATAATACTGCGTGGTGGTGATTTTTCATTACCTGCTTTGAGTGCTGCTGTTATTAGCATTAATCATAATGATTTATAGTACAGGTTGTTTATTGTTAAAAATTACTCATTTTCAATTCTATTGTGTACGTATTCAAATACTAAGAAAGAATCTTATTTATTATGTGGTATTCTGTGTACACCTCCTCCATCAGAAAGGGAAAGATAGCATTTGCAAGAAACCATCTAAATGTATGGGCATTTGGCTCCACCTTCAGATATAAGAAGGAACAAATGGTAAAACCTTTATTAACTAAGCTGCGCTGCCTGCCTTCTCTCAGAAGTATAACAGGAGAGTTTTTTTCCCCATGTCCTTAACGAACTGTAAAGGATGCTTCTGTTGAGCTGATGCCGGGACTTCTGTTTTTAGATACCTGTGTGATTAGCAGCAAAAATCAGTGGGACAACCTGTGGTTAACTTCTTGTGTATGCTTTGCAGAAACCAGGCCTTAATGCAGTATTTCTGTGTATGGCATTTTAGGGGAAGTGTCTAAGTAAGTGGCAGGCTAAAGTTTTATTACTTTTTAGGAAGAAAATGTTAGGTTATTGTATCTCTGAATTAAATGGATGTGAGAATGGTTAAGTCTGTGTAGAGGGGCTATGTTAGAATTATAATGCTGCCTTTTTTTTCCCTTCTTCTGTTACTCCCTTAAAGCATGGTTCTCTTTTGTGGTTTCATGAGAGTTTTTGTTTTCCCAAGTCATGTGTTGTAATTTTTTTCTTCCTTCTTGTGTATATTAAGAAATAATTCTGAATATATCAATTTTCATTTTTCTTTATAGGTTCTGCCCAGTTGATATTTACTGCGACAGATGTTGTTGAAAGAACTGCCTGTAATGAAACTGTCATTTTACCTTGCCATGTGACTAATCTCCAGGAGAAAAATGCAAGTGTCATGTTAGTTCTGTGGAAAAGACAAGGAAAACTAATATTTTCATTTGATGGAGGAAAACAGCAGTTCTTCAATGATCCAACAGTTCCATCAGCTAAATTAGTATCTCAGGTGGATTTACCGAAGGGTAATGCTTCTCTAGTGCTTAAGAGTGCAGAAGCAGAAGTTGGAAATTACAGTTGTGAAGTAACAGAATCAAACAGAGAAGGAGAAACGAGAGTTGAACTTAGAAACCGTTCAGGTGAGTTGTCTGCCATTGTTCTAGAACCTGTTGGGAGAGAAAACAAGCAAAATCTTACTGAAAAGAGAAAAAGAAATACGACAAGGTATTACTTTAAATTGAAAATACAAAAGTATTTTCCCAGGCCTTCTAACTTGAATGCTAATATATGTTATTTTGAATCAAATTACAGGGAAGTGCTTCTGTGGGGAAGATTTGAACACCTTCTTTCATTTTGTAGTAGTGTCTGATATAGTAAAATCTGTGCTTTCCCCCATCTTTATAGTTGGTGATATTTTCAACACCCTATGTTACTGCATTAAGTACTGAAACATACTCCTAATATCTTTGTAATACTGAGATGTATACATCCATCACAGTGGCTGTAGAGAGCTTTTATTTGAAGAATTGCATCTTGCATTCTTCAGCTGTGCTGGAAAAATTAGAACTAATAGAAGCTCTGTCTAAGAGCTCTAAAACTTGATCTGAAGGCGTGCAGTTATTTTAGTGAGGTCGAAAGTGCTACTGCTAGATGGTAACTTGTTACAGTTGTCTAGCATTAAATACCTTCCAAAGACGGTGTTTGAAGTAATGGTGACTAAGTGAAGAATTTCTCATTTAGTGAGCCGTTTTACCTTATTTTGTCACATGCTGCCCATGTGCTCTAGTGCCACGGCTACTGAGGGATCCGCTGTATGTGTGCAGTCTGTCTATTCTGAAGAAGCGATACTTTCACTGAACTTTTGTGTGTATTGTTTATTTGTTCTGCACAGGAGACTTGCTTCTTGCTCCTGGAAAGCTCAGAAGCGCTGAATATGTTGCAGATATGCAGCACATGGAGTCTTAACTCTTGCAGTGTAGAATTGTCCTAAGATGTTTTTGCTAATAGCTTTTACAGTGGTCATTAAAATATTTATGAAGTTCAAACAGATGTTACTTGTGTCCTGCTGCAAAAATCTGTGTAATTCACAGTTGAGTCTAATTATTGAGTTAAGCATATACACTGCAAAACAAATGTGATCCTGAAATGGACTGAGAGGAGCACATCCACTGAAAGAGTGAGGATGTTACAAAATCATTTGGTTCTTCGAAGACTGCAAAAACAGGGGAAGAGGCATAAGCAGTTTCCTTCCTTCTTTTATAGCTTCTTCCATGCCCAATGTTTTTTGGCCTGTTTTTGCCATTCAGTGTTGAGCTGTAGAAGAGGAAAGAAGGTTTGAGGATGTTGTAGAATCAAGTCCCATTTGCAAGTTTGATTGTTTTATTTTTACTTCCTCTGTGTTTAGAATTTTGAAAACTGTATAAAGAATACAAAGCAGGAAACTGATGTAATTTTTCTAATTTCATTTTCTAGTTGTCAGTTGCGGCGAGGAAAGTACCCCAGCGGAAAGATGTGGTTGGTGAAGAATTTATAGTTGCGAGGTCACATTAGGTTTGAGAGTATATACTAGAAAATGTAAAACTTAGTCTTATGTTTGAGGGTTTAGCTGAAGGTAAAACAATCGCTTGTTCTCCTTGTAAATTCTTCCGCTTAATTTTTTTGTTGCTTGTTCCCTAATGCTCTAGAGGGACTCTTGAGATTATAAACTAATAGAAGAAAGTGTAGCAAGTGAATTTGAAAAGAGTTTAGAGAATAATGGAAATCCTGCACCAGTCTTCACTCTTGTCTTTTCTGAGAAATGAATTAATGCTGTCACTACTAATATGTTCCAATCGATGCTTTTACAAAGATAGTCTCATAAGAGCCAATTATTCTCCATCTCACTTTACAGAATTCCTGGATTCACCTAGGAAGTGGGTAGCAGAGTGAGCAAGATTTCTGTGGCAGTGCCCTCGTCTTTGGGCACGCTCTTTCCTGATCAGTTATCTTCACAGGAGAGTGACCGTAAAGTTTCCCCTTTTTCATTTCTTTTCCTCTTTTCTCCCCTCCATTTTATCTTTACATCTTCCCCCTTCTCTTCCTCCTTTGTTTCCTTTCCCTTCTTCCCTCTTCTTTCTTCTCCCTGCCCCACCTTCCTCCCTCCATGTCTGGAAGTCTCTGTTGTTAGTTTGGGATGACTTCCTTATATTGGCTCTCAAAAGATATTATCCTCCCCCCCAGTAAGGGAGATGTATTATGACGAAAAGGCATTCAGCTGTTTCTCTTACTTGCATGTTGCATGTACCAGCAGTATTGCAAGCATTTCCATAAAAAAATGCTTTTAGACTGGACCTTTTGTGGTTCCTTGTTGTACACTGAAGTCCTAGCAGATACCAGTCTTCATGGCTGCCTTTTTTCTATTTGTAATACCTGGTAGTGTCATCTGGAAATGCTACAGAGGAAGTGAAGCTGCTTTAGAGTCTCTGCAGATAATTTCAGATCATTAATAATTCTTAGTTGCATTGAACAGTATTGCTGGGATTTGCGTGTGGGATTTGGCTTATCTACAGAATGGCAACTGCATTGAAGCTACTGTTCACTATTGCTTTTTTGCAAATGCAAATGAATCAAAAAGCCTTCCTTTAAACAATTAATTCAGTTGGTTTTCTTGGTGATAAGGAAGTTGGCAGATATTCCTCCATTTCTCTGCCTTTAGTATAGTTTGTGATTGCCATGTTTTTATGTTGTAAACACAGTATCTTCTTCTGTGACCCCTTGCAAAAGAGGGAAGGGGGAAGAAGGGAAATTGTGAAATTTTATCTGTCCTCAAGGTAATTACTTGGCACTAAAAGTTCTGAAGTATTGCTACTTAATTCCATATTTCTGGAGCTGCAGATACAGTTTTTAAATGTGGAGAGCAAGCATAAGAAGTATGCATCTAAATGAAGATTAGAAAAGTCTTTGGAAGCAAGTGTGTAGGCAGAGGAATGGCAGCAAATACAGTGTAAGAAATTGAGACTTTGGATTCTACTGACTGAGTTTAAATGAAATTGCGAGCAGAGATGCAAGAATCAACTGCATTTTCTAGTTCAGTGGAGATATTTTCAGAATTTTATGTTGGGAAGTGGCTTACACAGTCTTACAGCACGAGTGACTGAACAGCCTAAGGCATCCAAGATGCAGGGGAAAGAAGCCCAAATGGATGATGGTGGGAAGACCTAAAGGAAAACGTTTCATTTCTAAAATTAACAAAGCAGTGTTTCCTTTTCACTTAGGTTCCTCCTGTATTCCTTATCACACATCTGGATTTCTTCAGGAATTACAGCAGTTGCAAGTAGAGTAGAATAGCTAGGGAAGCATCAAACTGGTCTTTTCATCTCTTCCCTGCTTAGCCTAAATACACTTTTTCTGATCTACTGTGCTGTTTGTTTTTTCATAACCTAACTAAACTGTACTGCCAGACAATATCATAAATGTATCTTCTACACCAGCGGAGGTTAAGCCCTACAGTTAGTAAAATTTTAGGATAACTAGAAATACTGGGAAAAAAAAAAGCCAGATTGTCACACAGAAGATTAGAATTAAAAGTGCATAGGTAGAAGTCATAGCCTGTTGTAGCTCTTAATGCTAAGTATTACTTACAGTATTGAACAATCTAGAGCATAGCCTAAAAGGAGCAATAAATATAGAGCTAATAATCTCAGTTGTTGTTTTGTTCCTACCATTTTTCTTTGTTTATTCTCTAGGATCATGGTTTCCTCTAGTGGAAAGGGCTATCATCATAGCGTTGCTGTTCTTAGTTATTATTTTGTGTTCGGCCCAGTTAAGTGTTATTGGTAAGTATTGGTTCTAATTCTTTGCAATTACTCATTTGTCCTAAAATCACTTGAGTGTGTAAAGGCATCTGTGTAAGACGAAAGATGGTGTTTATATCTAAAAGATGTGTAGCAGAATTGATCCAGGTGATACACTGATAACATCTGCTTTGTCAAATAACTTGCCATTTGGTTTACTCGGGAATCCTCTCCTGGTCATCCGTACTGGTACTTAGTGTTAGTTTCTGGCTTTGCTTTTGGCATGAATCAACTAAACCGTGGGAGAGCTAACTCATACACAGTTCTTGAGGTATCTTCTGAGGCAGTGTTACTTGCAGGCTTTGGCATAAGAGCACACACCAAGCTACACTTCTGCGCTGCATAGATCTTCCATTTCCATCTCGGTGAGCCTTGCACTCTTTCAGGACATGTAACATACAGTTTTGCTATCAAGCTATGAAAATGGTAGTCTGCCATAGCATTTGCAGAGTTTGGGACCTTTGAACTGAAAACATGACCTTGTCAAAAAGAAGTGCATTCTGTGGCTTCATTGTGACAGAGTGTGGATGTATGCACCTGTTTTGTAGGTGTTTTAACCCTAAGCTGTGGGATCTGGGCCAGTCCGCTCTATTTGTTCAGAGGGGTTGCTTTCTAGGGTTAAGATTTTTAGCAGCTTCATAGACAAAGGTATGATGTGCAGCCTAAAGGGGATTGTGTTTAGAGCTCATCTGCCACGTGGTGATGAAGGTGATCAGAGGACTGGAGCACCTCTCCTACAAGGACAGGCTGAGGGAGTTGGGGTCGTTCACCCTGGAGAAGAGAAGGCTCTAGGGAGATGTTATTGCAGCCTTCCAGTATCTGAAGGGGGCCTACAAGAAAGCTGAGGAGGGACTGTTTACAAGGTCTTGTAGTGATGAGGGGTAATGTCTTCAAACTGGAAGAGGATAGATTTAGATTAGAAATTAGGAAGTTCTTCCCTCAGAGGTTGAAAACTAATATATTTCAATTATTTTATTTCCATAATGTTAGGTTCCTGATTTTCATTATTGCTTATAATGGTCTAGGAGTCTGATATGTTGACAAGTTGTCATTGCTTTCATTTGTAGTGGAACTTTTATCATCATTTTTAGCATTTTGATAGGAAAGTAATAATTGTCCTGAAATATGCATGGATATATTCATGGAGAAGTACTAGAAGGTTTGTCATTTTACAGGAGTAGTTGAGTCTGCTTGGATTATTTTGCATCTCTGCACTCTATTGCAAGTGTACTTACAAATTTGTGGTTTTGTTTGTTTGCTTAGTTTTGTTTTGGTGGTTTTCTTTTTTGTTTGTGGGTTTTTTGGAGGGGGGCAACAAGGGGGGGTGTTATTTTGTTGTTTTGGGGTTTATTTTCCCTTTAATTTACACTGTTTTAATTAAGCTGTGAATCCAGCAGTGCAATAGTATAGTTTGTTAAACTGGGCTTGATTTTTCTGGTAACACGTAGGAATATTTTCTTGGGTTTATGTTTTTAAGAAGTGTGTTTTGGGGATATTTTTTGTTGGTTCGTTGTTGGTTTGGATTGGGATTTTTATTTATTTATTTTATTTTGCTTACGACATTGGCTTTTAGGATTTAAGTGTAGAGTATCCATTATGTGGGGTTTTTTTTGCCTTTGTGTTTTGCTTTCTTTGTTTAGTGTATTTATAATGTAAAAAAATGTGAGTTTCCAGTACAGTTATGCAGGAAGCTTTTACTATTACTACTCTTCCAAATAATTTTTTTCCAAGTAAGGTTAAATGACAGTAGTACTTGAGAGTATGATTTGGGTCCTGTTGTGATAGGCAATGTGAGCAGAATGAAAATTGAGTTTTAATGACAGGAGAGAGTATTCTGTAACCCTCCCATGGATAAGATGCTATTAAAGATTTTGTTTTATGTACCCTTTGGAATATTTACTGTATCTTACTAAATTTTTTTTTTTTTTTTTTTTTTTTTTTTTTTTTTTTTGGTGCTAGTGCAGTGCATGTAAGTGGCATGTTACCTCTGTATGTGCTCCTTGTTTTTCTTTTTTGAAGTTAGTTACACTGTTTATTTGTTCTCTGTGATTACCATTTTCAACATATACCAAGACTGTTGGTATATTAATTTTCAAGGTTGGAGCAAGAGCTGTCTGGTTTTGTGTCTTAGTTTTAGCAGTCTGTAAGTCAGAAACAAAGACAGCATGTTATGATACTTGTACTATTCCTCCTTTTCCAAAGACTACTGAAGTGCTGCTGCTTTTTAACCCTTCACTAGAATCAGCCATTTCTGAGATGGCAAGTACTTAGGAGTGCAGCCTTACTGAAAATTAGTCTTGCCTGGGACATCTGAACGTATAGGTCATCCCATATCTACTCATTCTCAAAGCATTCTGGTGAGATGGGGTCATCGCCCTGTTCCCTTGGGGACAGAGGTGATACATCTGAGCTCATATAGTGTCATGAGAAAGAGAATTAAACCTAGAATTTCTAATTCCCAGTCTGACACTCACCTGAGTAACAAATTCACTCTAACATTGTTTAAATGTCTGTAGTGCATCTACTTGAATTAACCCATAACACATCCCAAAGTTGTTTTGGTAGCACATCACCTGAATTTTATAGAGAGTGGAATTAAGAATTTGACTAGAACACTAATGCCCCGGCTCTCATTTATCTGAGTAAGGCATATTAACCATATGAAACAGTGGAAACAAAGAAAATCTTGGAGATATATATATATAAAATCCTAAATTTGTAGGGCTTTGTTTCTTTGTTTAGGACAACTGTCCTAATAATAAAATTTGTGTATTTTGGTGAGAAATTCTGTATGTCTGATTGTTTTCCTCTCTCTTTGTTTCGTTTTTAAGCATTAAAATATGAAGTGGTATCTGAGAAGAAAATAGGCCTTATTTTAGCAGTTTCCATCCTCACAGTTGCTGCTGTTATAGGAACTGTTCTTTTTGTCCAAGGTAAGTGTGTGTATTAAAATTTCTTTCCTAGCTGAAGGGAATAGAAGCACAAGTATATCTTTTCCATGCAGTAGTGTGGAATTTAGTACTACCTATTAATTGCAATCTACTAATTCTAAAATTAGAAAAATCATTATAGAATACAAGAGAAACAGCATTGTGGTTGTCAGGCGCTGAGGTGATCACAGGGAGATAACACTCCAAATTTATTTCTGGATTCTGTCCTGCTACTTTGGGTAAATATTAGGGAGTGACTTGTGGTGTTTAAGTGGGATCTTTTCTGGACCTGAAAAACTTGGTGCTAGTAGTTCACTTTTGTTGCTTTGTGCTTTATTCCAATCAAGGATTTTTGTTTTACTGATTTCCGTACAAATGTTTGCAGATGGCTACACTGCACAGAATCAAACAGGTCTTGGCCTAATTGTAGTCCCTGCTGTGATTGTGGTACCATTTCAATACTTCATGTTTGGAATTGGTGAGTATTTATTTGCTCACTAGCTCAAGAACATACTGATAGAAAAATTGAGCTCCCTTCCCCACCTCACATAATCTACATGCTATTTTCATTTTTACAAATAGGTGCTCTTAGAGCATCCTGGATTCCTGACCTTCCTAGTATCTCAAAACAAAATAACCTCTGTTTGTTTGGCTAAGTTGCTTCAGGGAAGAACTATTAATTACCTGCTTGAAAAATGAGATTTAGGGTGGGACAGCTGAGTGATTCCTGCTATTCTTGACTGGCTCTTGGGAGTGGGATGAGTAACTAACTCTCAGAATGTATGTGTTTCTGGTTTTTTTCTACTTGTGGTTTATGATTTTATTTATATATACATAAATTTTTATGTGTGTGTGTGTAAATACACAAGATCCCTGAGTGACTTGCAGTAATTTGTGAGCTTTATTATTATACTGGTTGGCTGAGCTTATAATTTAGGAGAATCTGACTTCTAGGTGTGTGTGAATGATCTACCTGTTGTGTCTCTGGAGTTAAACTTGAGAAATTATAATTTTGTTTCTCTTCCTGTCTTTTCCAGTTTTTGATATTCTACCACAAGTGGCATTTGTTCTGATAGGTTTGCAAATTCTTGGTTATATAATTGCAGTGGTTGGTTTTGCACTGTGTGTCTCAGGTAAGCAATTATCTTATGTAAAGTGGCTTTTTATTCTTTTCTCTACCTTTCTGTAGTGAACTATGGTTAGGCTGTAATAGCCCGTTCCTTCTCTGTGATATCCCTGTAAACATGGAGCATTCCTGTTACCTGTGGTGCATTTACCTCAGAACTACCCCATATTCTGCTTGCTTCTTACCATTTTTTTCCCCCACTCTGTTTTATCAGTAACAGTATTGTATTTTGTAATCCAAGGCAATTATAGTTCAAATTAATGTGGATTGAGGATGTAAGTTTAAATCTGAAATACAGTTAATGAAAGAATGTTGTCAATTGCAGTGAATAACAGGAGGAGAGCTAAACTGCAGTAGAATAGTACAGCAAGGCAGGATAAATCAGTAAATGTCTCTGTATCATTGAAGAATGTATACAGAAAAAGAAAGATGTAGAAGTAGTTCTGGGATAGCTTTGAAAGAGGAATGAATCACGTCTGGTTTTATCAGGCTTATTTATTTTAGTATTTTGTTATCTCTGATAATAAAAGTTTGTGCTTTTACTTGTATCAGATGATACACTTTCTTTTGCCATATTTTTAACAGCCTGTCCTCCCTCACATGGATCTGTTCTGATTGCTGGTTTAGCTATTCTGGCTATTGCAAACTTGCTTAGCCTGGCTTACGTGTTTATTATGGGTAAGTAGCACCTAATATTTATTTTAGCACTTAAATATTCAGAAGAGCGATTTTCTCTGCTGTACTCTTCAGAGATAGGCACATCTTATGTAAATAGAAGGTGTGCTTCCACAATTACATAGTTTAAAAAAGTTACTGAAAAACCACCTGTATATATTGGCTTTGTTTCACAGAGCCCGTGGGGAATCTTGAGTAAAGAAATTTGCAGTTTTATTATAATAAACCGTCTTGAGATCAACAAAGCTGGGTTTCTTAAGTAAGAGTGTTTCAACTGTAGGGCAGGTGTTGCAGTTTAAGCTCTGCATTTACATGGTTGGCTAGCTGAAGCTTAGAATGAAGAGAGCAAAAGGATTTCAAAGATCTATAAAGTGAGTTATTGAATGGTGCAGAAAAAAAGCTTAGCAAAATAGGAATCTAAAGAAGCAAGATCTGCCTGTCAATTTCCACCGATTGGAGTTAGGTTAAAATAAGAGTGATTTGAATGCACACCTCTTGTTTTAGCGAATCCTGTGTTGTCTTCTGCTTAATAAGCAAAAAACATATCAGTGCAATATAATTGGAGTGCTGGCACACAATAGCATAATGTTATGTGGACTTTACAGCTTGGGTCTGAGAGTAGCTTGACTTTTATTTGTCTCAAGCTGTGCTTGAAGGCTCTTCAAACAGCTTGTTAGTTTGGACGTAGAACCATGCGCTTGAGGTCTTAACTGCATCCAGACTCAAGCTGATGTGTATACAGCCAGCGCAGTCCCTAGTCTGTGCTGAACTATGCAATGTTCTAGGTTTAGTATGTCCACATTATATGTGGACTTGGTCAGAAATAATACACCTGAAACAGGGAGGATTTCCATTAAAGATTAAATTAAGGCAGAATGCCTAATATTTGATATCTGTGGTAGATGAAGATGATTTGAAAATGTGATAGAGATGAGGCAAGCCCTTTAACAGCAATACAAGTATTTTTTTATTGACTTTAGGCTACTCATATACATAACTGTGATTCCGTGTGCTCATAGTCTGCATAAATACTGCATTTGTAGTTTGATTATGCTGGCTGAAGAAGTCACATGTGACTGTTGGGGTAGATTCCAGCACAACAAAATAAGCAGAAAGAAGTGTGTAGCATAATTAATTTTTAGAGCTGAACACGTGAGTGAGACAGTTCTAGACTGTACGTGGTAAGATTATTCGGTTCCTGAACAGAGGACAGCTTAGAGGCTTCAGGAATTTTGCAGATCATCATTTTAAGTAGTTTTGGATAAGGTATAGGGGAAGCTTCGTTTTTGTGCGTTGCTACTTTGCTCCAGGTTTTATCAGTAGTTATTTTTATTTGGTTGCTCATGATATTTATTCATCTGCCTGGTCACTTTTTCTTTTCTGTAATTATTTTAGGTCCCAGAATGAAAGATCATCCTCGTCCAGGGGTAAGCTTAAAATAAATAAATTTGGGGTGACTAGATGGCTCAGGGGATTGTAGTGAGATACTGAACCTTTCTTCACTAGTTCGAATTCAGACCAGGTTGGTAGCAAGCATAAGTTATGGCTGTGTAAGAGATGTTTAATGTTGAGTGAGTTGGTGGTCTTCATTGTCCCTATTGAATGTGTCTATAGTACTGTAACTGCCACCCTTACCTAAGTCTACTCCAGCTGTCATGCCCAAATGGAGTTTCAAGGGCTGTCACAAAAAGGTGGTGGATGCAAAGGGAAGTTTGTTCTTTTACAATGCACTCTTTCACATGAATTTATAAAAACCTTTTTCTCACCTGAACAAAAGTGCTTTTTCATTAAGGTGAGTACAAAATACCACCAAATTTTTTGTCTAGGTGGCTTATAGCAAAGACTTAGATTTTGGGGTTTTTTTACATACAGTCTTTTACACAGAACCCTTTCATATTCTCTTGAATTCCCATGCTATAGCCTTGATATTTTTTTCTTATTTTCCCTATAATGCCCCTTAATTTGATGAGACCATCTGACAGAGAGGTGTCTGTCTTTAGGTAACACAGAACAAATGGAAAAAACACTTTGATTTTTTTTTATTTTTATTTTTTAAGAATGTTTTTCAGTCAGTTTTGTTGAATTCTAATCATTCCTAAACCAGTAATTTTCATAGATTTATGCAATGCTTTCTTGTCATCCATGAATGTGAACTGTGATTTGGGGAGTTTTGCAGAAGCAAGTAAAAGAGGCACAACTGTAAAATACCAATAAAATTTCCTTATAGCAGGGGAGCATGGCAAATACTAAGTCATTCCATTTCTTGGCTGGCAGCCATTGTATGGACAACAGTGGGTTTTTTTTGCTTTGCTTTTTCACATGCATTTCCATTTTAAGGAATAGTATTTCAGAGGATTGGTCCCTTACTTATTGAAAGAATATAAGTGCACAGAGTTTAAAAAAAAGAAAAATTAAAAAAAGGAGGTTGACAAAGTTCATCATGTTATAAAAATGAGCTGAGAAGTGTATTACATATATGCTTCTTTCAAAATGCAGTCTGGCTTTTATCTAGCATGCTTATATTTCTTCTTGCCCTGTTCACTTCCATTCTATAAGTAGATTTTTTTAACTTTTTTTTTTTTTTAACTTTTGGTTATAAACAAGCTTTGAAATAGAAACCAACATCCTAAATAACATCCTTTGTGGAACTCTCTTCTCTTTACGAGCTGGTCTCTTCACAAGGCAGTTTTACACAGCAGCAAGGATTTGACAAAAGACAGAAATAGCCACAGTTACATAGTAGTGAACATCATGTTGCTCTCTGAATTTGATACAGGAATGAAAAAAAATTTTAAAACGTCTATATCCTTGGAAATCTCAGCCACTAAAAGCTTTTTTGGAGCTGCCGTTAGTGGGAGGGTCAGATACAGAGGAATTCAAGTGACAGTAATTTGTGCCCATGAGCTTAAGGAAGTTATGGAAAGACCTAATGGAAAATTAAGATTGTTAATATGTTGCTCGTTTCCATCAAGATCTGTTCAGCATATATTGCTGTACTTTGAGGTAATAAATAGGTGTGAAGTAATTTTGAAAATATACTTTGATTCTGTGTAATCTAAAGACTATGAGAAACAGTGTTGGTGAACTGCTTCATTTTGACACTGGGGCACACTTAAAAAATGCTGCTTGGTATTTTCTTGAGTCTGAGCAGGGGGAAGAGGTGCATATTTTGAAATCTGCCATCTTAACCAATTACTGATTTATGTTTTTTAACATTTCTGTAGATTGTGTGTGTTGCTTCTGATAATTGTCTGATAGACTAAATGCACAAATGTGGTGGTTTCATTTTGAGGAGATTACACTTGATTGCTTGGCTACTATTTTTTGTTGTTGTTGTTGTTGTTTTAGTCATGCTGCTTTATTACTAACCATTGGTCAAATCACAGAAATAAATCAGGTTTTAGAGCTTGAAAGTAGTATCTGCATGCCCTTTGCTGCCACCTAGAGGTATTTCATGTGAGGAAAAAAAATACAGTAGGGGAAAAAAAATCTGGAGAATGCAGTTATTGATTGGACTCTAGTCGTTAATTTTATTAACATTCAGCTTTCTTCATTTTTGTAGAATCACTACTTACTGTATATGTCAATTAGAGTAATTTAACTCTGGCCAGCCAAAAGTAAACATGAAGGCTTTTTATACATATATATATTTTTAAATGTTTTGCAGAAAGCTGTAGAAGAACCACTAAATGGTAGGTGATATTTAAGGCTTATCTTATAAATAAGGGATTATTTATGGAAAAAGGTCAAAAAATAATTGTAGTTTTCAATACAACAGCTCTGAGATGGCATATCAGTATGTCCGCTTCTGTGGCTCTAGCCAACTCACTAAGAGTTTGGTCTCTTGATGAAATTATGCCTGCAGCTTCAGGCTCCTTGTTCTGTGCTTGCTAGCCCATGGCAATGTTTGACTGCTTTAGGAAAAATCTTATACCTCAGGATATTTTGTTTTGCAAAAAGTCCAGCTTTTGAGAGGAAGAGAGAGATGGGTCTGGAAAGTTGATGTTAATTCTTCTTCAGAAGCATTTACCTTGGTGGATTAAGATTATAGCAAAATCTGTCCTTTTCACTCTGCTTTTTCATATTTCTTTGGGTTGGGGAAACTCTTACCATGGTGTTGGGAGCTCTGATAGTGCTTAAGATGGGCAATATTTACAGTGAGAAAGGGCTGACTCTTAAGTTTTTTTGGTTTTGCTATTTTGTTTGCTAATTGGCATGTGGAATACTATAGCTATTTCTAACCTGAATTTTAGAATTAATACTAATTATGAAGCATTTCTTGCCTCTTCGCTCATTACTAATCCATTTGCTTGGCTTTTAAAGATGCAAAAGGAGTGATGTTAGAATGATGGTAAGTCCAACTGTATCTCCAGATACTTATTAATGTGTACTTGAGGATTTTGATGTTTAGAGTTACCCAGTGCTAATGTAAAACTTGGAGGACAGGATTCAGTGCAGATGCTCTTCTTACTCAAGTTATGTTTCATTGAAAAGAAAGAATACATACTTTCTGTGTCATATGTAGGGAAAGAATGTGTATTTCTAAACAGTGAAGAGAATGAGTCGGTGAGACAGAATATTAAATGTTATTATCGAACATGGAAACTCCAATAGTCAGGTAGTAGTGTTTTAAAAGGATCAGAACTGAAACAGATTTTAATAAAATTTAAGGACTGCTTAAATAGCTTCAATTTATTTTTGCAAACCTGAATTTTGACCTTTAAGATCTAACAGTGTGCTGTGGCTTTGGCCTGTTGGTTACGCTTGATGTTTAAAGATCTACTAAATACTATAAACAAAGGTGTACGTTGCAGTGTCCTGGCCTAGCTTAATATTTTTTTCCAGTTTGAAGTGTCCCCAATGCTGGGATTTGTCCCCTTTGAATTTTTTTTTTTTTTTTTTTTTAAATGACCTGTAAGATCAAAACACCTACTACATAGAAATCGACTCCGCTGAATTTCTAATAAGAAATGAAATGAGAGGGATTGTGTTAACTTGGCCCAAAATTCCCCAACTGGTACCTGAAGTGGGTAGCCAAGTTTTTATAAAGATTCTTATTGCAGCTCATATCCATCAGAAGAGTAACAGAATTTGCCTGGCCAGATTGCTCTCATTAAAGAGCTTAAATTTTACTTTAGGTGCTCAGGTTCAAAAATGAAACCAGTCTTGTATTGATTGATTTCTATTCAGAAGCTGTACTTCCTTTTCAGGGGAGTAGGGTAAAGAGCACTTGTTGGTGCTGTTGGTGTACTTAATGTTGCTTCCTGGAGACTGAGCAAGCTGGTCATGAGGTATCACTAGACCCTTAGCCTAGTACCCCTGCATCAGGTTAGAACATTTTGCTAGTCAGGATAGAGAGTGATGTCACTCTAAATCTGTTAATTTACTTGAAGTATGTTTAAATCATGCCACTTCTAGAAGGCATGAATTGACAATATGACAATAAATGAGGTACTAGTTAAGCCTAATTGGAAAAAGATACATCATTTGATTTTAAAAACAGGCATCCTTACAAATAGCAGGTACTGCTACATTTATGTTACTTACAAGTAGAGTACTACGTGATTTATTCAGATAATGCCATAAGATTATTTTCTAAACCAGCAGGAATTCAAGCATTTTTATAGCACGAAGGACAGCTGTGCTGGTGTCTTGTAAATGAGTTGATAAAAAGGTAGACCAGTTAGAATAATCTGAAATAGGAGGATTGAAAGATAGGTTCTGCTTCAGAAGTGGCTATTGCTTGTTCTTCAGGGCAGTGGTTTGAGATCAGTAAACAAATAGATACTTGCCTATTTATTGCATTCAAAACTGAGCAGAAGAGACATGAGGATGGGATCAGTACAGCTACCACATACTGCTGAAGAACAAGGAGTTTTGCTTGGAGATCTGATTTTAAATAAGTTGACTGTTTCTTCTTGAGTCTCATTTTAGGCTTTAAAAAACCTGCCTCCTCTTCTAGTGCTGAGGTGGAGCTTCTGAAAGCACAGAAATTGCTAATTATCCATTCCATTTTGATTTCTAGGTTAGTGTTAGAAACCCGTCTTCTTTTTCTGCCCTGAAAGATGCCTTCTAAAAAATAATAAGCTTTTTCAGATCGGAGGCAAGGGCTGTGACTTGCAAGCTGGAGGCAGGATCTTTAGCTGTTTTCTATCTTAACCTTCCCTCGAAAGTTCACACACACATGGGGATGAGTCAGATGCTGAAGCGCACTAGCTGACAAAATATGTGAAAGTAAACCAGCATTAGGAGTAAGGACAGGATGGGTCGGCCAGCTAAGTCTGGGGGCCACTACAGCTTATTCCTATTCACGAATCAGAGCTCCAACAGTGTCCACTTTTCTGTTGCAGAGAGGCTGAAATATCACTTGCTGTAAAGTACCACTCTTTTTCGTTATTCGAGCACTAAGCTTGCTTTCAGAGCTTGAAATTAAAAAAAAGAAAAAAGTTATTTGTTTTAGGCAGCAGGTTTTTTTAAGCACAAAATGTTGCTGCTCTTCCTGAACAACCTTTTTTTTTTTTCTTTTTTTCTTTTTTTTTTTTTTTCCTTAAATTCACAGAACTGCAGAGCTATGTGATGTGTGAAAAGTACACCGTTGTTGGTACACCGTGGCCTTGAAGATGCACTACTCAACAAGAAGAAATTCAGGAAACTAGTTGTTTTGCATGTGCGGCAAAAGTGCTTTTGATATAAATGACGTAATTTTATAGTCACAGCAGCTGTAGCGAAGAACATGTGTGTTTGCCCACATGTGATCTTTATTTTCTTTTGTTATGGTAGATATGGGGTGGTTGAGGGTGAGAATATAAAAAGCACTGTTTGCCCACTACAGGGTCTCCCGGCAGTAATCCTTAGTGGTATTATTTTCAAAAACTATCATTAGTCACTGCTTTGGTAATGGGCCTGCTCAGCCCAAAGATTGCAATACCATTTAGACTATTGTTTTCTTTATTTGTGTGCATGGGTAAGGTATGGTCATATGTCTATGATACAAGCAGGGCGTAGAGATTGTACAAATACATCTTCTCTGACATTCAGCAAAAGTTCTAAAAAAAAAAAAAAAGGAAATAAAACACTTGTACACAAAGTTGCATAAGAAGTACAAAGTTTACTCCCAGGTCTCCTTAAGTTATTAACTGAGTTCTCCTAATTCCACGAGACAATAGTATTCCTCTCATTCCTCTCTATGGACAGTAGTTATGTATGCTCTGGTGGGTGATATTTTAGTCCAGTGAGACAGTTCTCTGTGCCCGCTCCATATTGTTTGATGAGAAACTGCTCAGCTCTTGGAGCTTAATTCAGCACTGGAATTATGGAGCACAGCAGCTAGTAATTTTCATGCTGAATGTCATTCTTGTGTGTGTTCATGTTGTGCAGTGTGTGGTACTGGAAGCAATTTCAGGCTTTCTTAACTCAGTGAATTTGTAAAAGTCATGGATGCTTCATAAAAATAGGAATTGTCCTATTTAGTGTATTTTTGACAGAACTTTAAAAAATCTGTTTTCTTGAATGGAAAAAAGAGCTGTTTAATTTCTGACCCAAGTTTGTGGTGCTGCCATTCCGTCACAAATACATAAAATAGAAACTAAGTAGGAGGACTTGATGAGAAGTGAGGAGGCTCAGTTTCTGTATATATATATAAGTGGTACAGTTAAAAATCAGTTTTCTAGGACCTGCACATTCCATGAGATTTTACCATGTTTTACAACTGTTCTGAGAGTCATTCCAGTATCATTGGCTTCTCTTGGAATTTATGTATACTTTGTAGAAATCTTGACACTGTCTCCTATTTGTACTAAGATAAGATGTTTCAAAGGCACACATGGTTTTCTCCTAACAATTTAAAACTTTGTTTGGAAAGCTGTTGCTAAGCAGTAATGTAATAAAATCCATGTTTTTAAAGATTCTGAGTAATTTGACACATCTTAGAGTTGAATGTTCTAGAATACTGGGTTCATATCCATGTTGTAGGTGCATGTTGCAGAGATCCACGTCTCTGCATGTTGATCTCCAAGTCTCAATGCAGACACTTTGCATCTGGAGCTCAACAGAAGAAAATGGAGGTGTCTGATTTTACAATGCTTACTCTCATAAACAGTCTTCTTGCTGGAGGAGCAGGATTGAACCACTTAAAGCAACCTACCCATGGTCCAGTCCTCACTAAAATCAGCAGAACTGGACGCAGGGATGAGGGTTATTTGTATGATAAAACATTTAGGAAGCACATGTGGTTTACACTTACATACCTTAAAATTTGCCAGGTGGAGTATTCAAATAAGATTTGAGCTCCTATACACGAATCTTTTGATACAGATTTTTCCCTAATCACAGCAATCTCTACCTAAAGATGGGAGACTACTCCTCATGGACAATTAAGTGTAAGGATTTACCTGATTGAAGTACCATGCAGAGCTCCCTGTTTATAATTGGTGATTCCCTCTGGCTAGTTAGAAGTTAAGCAGTTGAAGGATTAAAAAAAAAAAAAAAAAAAAACCAAACAAGCCAACTGGAATTCTGTTGAGGTATTCTGCCTTATAAAAACCATGTATAATAGCTTTATGTTGACTTCTGTAAAGGAAACTGCGGTAGAACCTGTGTCTGTTACAGTGGGATGAGGCTGAGCTGTTAACTAGGCATTGCTGAAACCCGAGGAGCCTGGTGGTTGTGTACAAGCTGCAGAATCAATTGCCCCAGACATGGAGAAACCCACTATCCTGTTGTTGTGTTCAGGGCTCTGCTCTGGATTTTTTTTTTATGGGTAAAAATTTAAAAGTGAGAGTTCAAAAAGTCATTGATGTGCCCATCCCTTTTCCACCAGTAATTTAAAACCAAAGTTGTTCATAGCTGTACGCTTCCATTTGTGTGTGTATGTATGTGTGTATATATAAATATAGAGACATTTTAAATATTATAGATCTATAGTCTTCACCCCCAAAATGCTTTTATTTATGAAAGAAACATGAAGCAATTTTGTAAATATTGTGCTAATATACTTTAAAAATAAAGTAATTTTAAGTTGTTTTTGTGAGAGATTTTCTTGTTGATATCATTGAACTTCTGTAACTGCTTCCATAAATTCATAGTCCTAGCTCTTCAACTCCCTGCCTTTGCATCCTCTCTCCCTCACAGATTACTTGCTGGATATACAGGAATGTTCTCAGATTACTAGGATGCTGCAGATAGTTTTGGTTGGGAAATCTTGGTATTTCCCTTTAGAAAAGGTTGTCCAGTTGGGGAAAAAAGTATGTAGATTGCCCTCTAATCTGCCCTCTTGAATTGAGCTGACCAACTTCAGCCCCCAAATGTTATCACCTAGGTGTGCTGTGGGAGGAAATAAAAGCTGAGGAGTATCAAGCTCCTAGTGTAACTTCAGAAACACAACAGAGAAGTGCATACTTTGAGTCTTCACAATGCTGATGTGACGTTTCTGTGAGAAGAGAATTTCTTGTGTTGCTGCTAAAGCATTACTGCATAAATTCCAGATTTTCTGAAGTTTTGTTTGATGTTTGTTAGAAATGAGGGAAGGCTGTGAGTCCTGTGTTGAAGTATTTGCGCTTGCACATCCCTTTCAGTAGAGCTGAGCTGATGGGAACAGTTACAATTATTGGCAATTTTGTGCTTGTTCAGGGTGACTTGAACCACAACTCTTACTTCAAGATCTCTTCTGAAATCTTTTGTGATTTCCCTGCCCATACACACGCACTTTGCTCTCTAAAGCCATGAACCACAACTTGAGCTATGAAATTTAAAAGTTTTAGAATGCTGCTGTGTGGAGTCCTACCTGCAGGGTAAACTGTAAGCTCAGAGTGACCCTGGTCCTAAAGCTGAAGGCAACTGTGTGCTTGAACTTCGGGGTGAGAAGAATGGTGTTAACCTAAATGTAAGTGGTTGGAGGATATCTCTGGCAGTCACATCTAATGCCTGTATTTCAGGCTGTTCCAATGGGGTAAGCCAGGAAAACCAACCCAAATCTGAACTGGCCAGTCCAGAAGCCTTCTGAAAGAGCCTCAGTGCTTTATCAGAGCTCCCTAAGAGAACATCTACCATACTTAAGGACCTAATAGCAGAAGTGGATGTCCTCTAGTTCCTTCCACCTACCAGAAGCATTTTATTTTTTTTTTCCTCCAATAAATATTTTGTGCTTAACGTTCTGTGCCTTTGTCATAGATCCAGCCCATACTGTCTTGGGAGTTAAGAGTGTATCTTGCTTCCTGTGTTCTTGAGGGTTCCTGCAAAACTTTCTTGATGGAAAAAGGGTGTGAGCTGGGCTGTCTGTCTTGTGCATGCTCCTGCAATTGGGCAAGGGTATGGCCTGACCTGGTAGGTGTGCTCCAAATCCTGCACGAAGCACTGCAGTGGCTGCGCCTGCGTGTCACCACTTAAGGATTAGCTTTTACAGTCGCCCTTTTCTGCTGCAGCTGGGCTATGGTGTAAGGAGAAGGAATACTTCTAAGTATGAGAAAAAGGTAGAACCAGACTGTATCTCATTGGCAAGAAACTTTATTGCACAAATGGAAATAACACGGAGACAAGGATCATCTGCTTTGGGGGAGGAGAACTGCAGCGTTGAAACAAGTGTTTGTTTCCTTCTGTTATTTTGCTTGCTTGCTTGTTTTTAAAGAGTACAGGAAGAAGGCTTTTGAAATTACTGGGCTGGAGAGTGGGTGCAATGAAGGGAAGAGAGACTCATGAATATGCATTTGGTGGGAGAAGTATTTTAAACCTGCAGATCTGCTGGAAGAGTGTGAACAGTTTCTCCAGCTTGGCTTGAATAGTGATACTTTTGGACCCTTCAGGAGTTGTAAGACTGTCTACTGCTAGCTTCTGTGTGTGACCAACCAACTGACCAAGCAGAGGTACTTGGGGACATGCAGTCGTCATGCAAGGTCAGCATGCTACCTCCACACCTTGGTGATGTCCCTTGGGCATAGTAACAAACTGGTGCAGAGTAAGGTCTGACACACCTTTAATTAGAAACTGTTCACTGAATTTTATCATTCACAATTAATAGATACTTGCAGATAATTAAATATTTTGCTCTAGCTAGTTAGGGTTTGTTTGTGTGTTTTTGTTTTTTGTTTCTTTCCTTTTTAAGATTGCATGGTAGGTAGGTGCAGCTTCAGCTTAAGAATGATTACCAGGCCTGTGGAACAATGAAGGATGACAACATTTTTCAGAACTTCTGCCTTAGGCTCAACTTGATGATAGCTTGCTTTAGTTACATTCATTGAATTCTCATTTTTTTCTTTGATAAATGCAGCAGGATGTGCTTTCAGAGCCACAGCATTTGGTTGTATTTTGGGCATTTTGGGGTTTGGTTTGGGTTTTCTGTGTAAGAAAGCAGTATTCTTTAATAAATTAGGTATATGGGGAAAAAAAAAAAAAAAAAAAAAAAAAAAAAAACCATCAAAAATTTGCTCTGCTGCTGACCAAATGTTCATTCAAGTACAATCAGTGAAAAGTTCAAAGACAACAGCAAGGAGAATAGGGATCTTTTAAGGTCTCTCCATTACAATTAAGTTGTTAATTAGTGGGCAGCTAAGTCCCTCTCAGCCACTCGGTCAGCCCAGTGGGATGGGGGAGAATCAGAAGGGTGAAAGTGAGAAAACTCATCGATTGAGATCAAGATAGTTTAATAGGTGTCCTGGTCTGAGTTAGAACTAATTCTGTTCAGTGGTTTTACTTTTCAGCTCAGTCTCTTCTAACAAACCACACTTTGAAGTTAACAGCATCTTTTCACAGGCAGTGTCTGCTGCTGGCAGTGATAATGCTCGACATGGAGTTAGTACCAAGAGTTGGTGTGCAGACCAAGGCCACTGCTGGATCTTGAATACCACATTGGGGGTGCAGAAAGTAAAAGGCTGCACCTGCGGGGAGGAGGGAACAGGAGAGGTGACGCTAAACTGATCCACAAGAGATTCCAGCCCATCTACGTCGTATTCAGTATAAAGCTGAGGGGTCACGAGGGTCAAGTTCTCTTCCTCAGTGGTTGGCATCCAAGAAGGACTCTGTCCATTCTGCTTTTGATCCCAATCCATGCATTCCTGATTCCAGTTCCAGAATCCAGCTCCTGAATCTGGTTCCTATCTGCCACTGAGTCCAGCCTGGGACTTCACCAGTGCCTACTCCACAGCATCAGTGGTGATGGTGACTTAACTGACTTAACTGCATTAATATTACTTTCATTAAAGCTATTCTGTCTTTTCTGATTTCTTCTCAGTCTCTCTCCTTTATTCACTTTCTCTTCCCCTTTTGGAAGTGAGAGGGGTTAGCAGAGAGCCTTATAGGAGCCCTATAGACCTTATAGGTCTAGTGGACTCGTGTGACCCTCAACCTTGACAGTTGGTAAAACAAAAGCTGCTCATGCAAGCAAAGCAAATCAAGGAATTCATTCACCACTTCCTGTCAGCAGACAGGTATTCAGCTATCTCCAGGAAAGCTGAGCTCCATCATGTGTAACGGTGACTTGGGAAGACAAGTGTCATCACTCCAAATGTCCCCCCCTTTCCGGCTTTTTCCCTTAGCTTTATATGCTAAGCATGATGTTATAAGGTATGGACTATCCCTTTGGTCAGTCGGGATCAGCAGTCCTGGCTGTGTCTCTGCCCAGCTTCTTGTGCACCCCCAGCCTACTTGCTGGTGGAGTGATGTGAGAAACTGAAAGGACCTTAAACGTGTATAGCTCTGCTCAGCAATAACAGAAACATCCCTGAATTGTCAGCGCTGTTTCCAGCATAAATCCAATACATAGGCCACTACAAGCTGCTATGAAGAAAATTAACTCTGTCCCAACCAAAACCAGTACACATACGAATCTCAAGTCTTCCCTCCCAAAGCAACAGTAACAGCCATAGCAGTGCATGCACTACCCATGACCACGGCTGGGAGATCAAGCGCTGCTCTATCTACAAACTAAGCCATACCTTTTTTTTCTCTCTTTTTTTTTTTTCTTGTAATTACAATCTCAGATGAAATTGAAAACTCAAGGCCTGTGGTAAGGGGAATTGTGTGCTATTTCCTTTAGCTTACTTAATGGTTCTTCCTTCCAAAAGGAAATCTGGTTATCAAGATAGAGTGTAATGCAACTATTTAACCTCTTCCTAAATTTTAACCACACTTGGTTTCTAACTGTTCCTGATGTCATATGGCATGTGTGATGCCTACAGTGATCTCTGTATTTCACAAAGAGAGTCCTTGCTTTTCCTCCAGATTACATCTGATGAGGGCAGAGAGGACTTACTTCATCCCACAATGGTCATTTGGCAGCTGAACAGCTGTGTCAGCCACTCACCTTGGCTCCCTCAACAGCCAGAAAATAGAAAAAGCACACCCAAAAGGTAAAATCCATTACCTGGTTTGGAATGGGAATGAATCGCCCTCTGGCAAATTTGTGTTTGATGTTCATAGCCAAGATGTAGATGATTTAGCTTTAGGAAGGACAACACCCAGCCAGGTAATTACCACTGTTGGGGACAGCCTGTAGCTGAAAGTCCCAAAAGGGGAATGGCCACTCCTAATTTAATCATGAGTCTTTTTTTCTGGTGCTGCATTTCTTAATGGCTCAGTTCCTGGTGTCACATTGCTACATGGGGATGTCTGCTTTTCTTCTTGGGCATTGAATAGTTGAAAATACCAACTTTCTGTTTATCATAAACATATGCATGTGCAGACACACACTTGCAGCAGTTAAGCAGCATACCAGTGTAGTTATTTTTTAAGACACCTAATGAGTTTTGGCTGACCCTGCACATTATTTCCGAGGTTGCATTTCAAAGGTTGGTATGGTGAGAAAGTGTAAGATCAAAGCAGAAAATTTAGATGGACTGAGCTTCCCAAACAATGCACTAACGCAACAGAATGGTCTTCTACATGTGTATGCTTGTGATGACACAGGACTCTGCACTAATTGATTCTTCATTTTGCAAAGCCACACTACAGCCCCATTGCTTTATCTCAGCCTGTAGGAGATCAGAGATCCGTAAAAATGTTAATGAGCTTGTGAGGATGAACATTGCTATTCTGAGAGCTAGACCTGCAGGCAAGACCTCTTGTCAAGATGGGACAGATGTGATTACAGCTGGGAAAAAGTGTGAGAAAGGACACGGTGAATGGTCTGAAACTAAGTTTAATGGAAAGGGAAAAAAACCCCTTGTGATTCCTGGGATGGGCAAGGTGCACATTTGACCAGGAACTTGAGGACTCATGCATTAGGCCAAATAATGTTTGGGATCATGAGGAATCATAAGGACACTGTTTTGTAGCAGCTCCTTTTTTGGGGAACAGCCTGCAGGATTCACAAAAAGAGAAGCAAACCCACTGTTGTTCTCTGGGACTAACTCTGAAATCATGTGTATCTCCTGTGCCAAAAAAGGCAGAGACATTTGCCTGTGAGGAGGAGGATGGTCAGCTTTACCTTTTAATGAGTGGTCCATGTGTTTTGGAGAGCAGGGCCCATCTTGCCTCCAGAGGCTGTGTGTCTTTGAGGATAATGTTCTTCAAACTGGCTGAGGTTCTCTTAAGCAGGGGATTAGATCTACTAAAACAAAGCTAAAAGAGTGCAATTGGGGAAATATGTCATGACTTATTCATAAAGACCAATTAAAAAAAATATATTTTTAGTGGCTTAATTCTGTTAGTGAGTGCAGTTGTTGGATCTGTGCTTTGTTTTGATTCAGATGGTATCTGCAGGAGGGTGAATCACTTGAACTGAAGCCCTGAGCTTTTTGAAATACCAACTTTTCTTTGAAGAAGCAGAAAAATGGAGTTGAGATTTACATTCAGCTGATAAAAGCAATCAGTTTAAAAATACCCGCTTAAAAGTTCTGGAGTACTTTAACCTCTGAATTTACTAAAGCAAAGGAAAAACGGCTTTTGGACAGGCTGTTTAACAGATACGCAAGTCCTTAAACTGCTTTGAAACCTCACAGTGTCACCAAATATAGACCTGGGGGTTGGGAGTTGGGATGGGACAGTCAGCAGAAGGAAACAAGCAATAGGACAAGAGGGAATGGCCTCATGTTGTGCCAGAGGAGGTTTAGATCTGGAGTTAGGAAAATCTTCACAGAAAGGTTTGTAAAGCACTGGAACAGGCAGCCCAGGGAAGTGGTGGGGTCTCCATCCCTGGAGGGATTTAAAAGCCATGTAGATGTGGTGCTGAGGTATACGGTTTAGTGGTGACCTCAAAGTGCTGGGTAAATGGTTGGACTTGATGGTCTCAAAGGTCTCTTCCAACCAAAATGATTCTATAATTAAATTGTTCTTAACGTCTGCCTTTATTGAAGTGTGTCTTTTGGTTTTTACATGGGAGAAAACTGAAACTGAAAGCTTATAGGTACTGTTTTGGTCCAGCCATACACAAACCACATAAGACCAAGGACCGCAACAGCCTTTGGCACCACGTGTGGCTATCCCAGCCTACCAAGGACCACAGCCTGGGAAAACATTAATGTTCAATCCCTAGGGGCAGGGGGATGCTGGTGGCTTTTTGCCTGCTGATGTGCTACTGACAAATTAAAAAAATACTACTAGAAGATCATTTTCCCCATACCTGTCAGTGTAACGCATAGGAATAAGTCCTGTTCACTCACCTGAGAGACAAAGTGCATGAAATGCAGTTGCCACCACAAAGGCATCACAATTATTGGGGTACAAGAGGTAGAAAGATGGCCTTGAGGCACTTCTTAACACTGCCTCAAGCCCTCTCCCCATGCTGTGGTTTTCACTTATTTGTGACGCTCAGAGCAGCAAAATGGCAGGGAATGGGGTGACTGGTACTGACCATGCCAGGCGTTGGCACCAGTTGCCATGGGCCAGCGTGTTCCTCCCTTGCTTGAGGACGATGCAGCTGAGATCATGCCATGGCTGCCCTCTCCCAGCCCAGCCGCACAGGACTAGAGCTGGGAGGATTCGAAGCTGCTTTTCTGGTATATTTGTCTTTAGCAACATGTTGGCAGTGATGCAGCCCCAGCTTCAGCTGTTGTCATGCAGACACAAGGAGCCCAGTACGCAGTCCTTATTTTCTGTATGGCAACCAGTGGTTACCCTCGTATAAGGAGATAAAGGGACTTTTACCATTGTACTGTGGCACATAAGGTATTAGATACAGACAGATCCACATGTATATAAACACATGGGTGTGTATATACTACATACATTACACCATACTCTATGAATGATGAATATACCATACTATGTGAATCCAGGCAAGGGTAGCCTTATTTTGCACTGGAAAACAAGGTGAAGAGGTGGTCAGATCTTTACTTTTTCACTGTACATTTCCTTCACTTCAATAACTTGCACGCTTCATTAATGGACTTTATTAAAAGCCTAAACCTGTTCACTTGGCTAACAGCTGAGAAGCCCCCAGTGCATGATCCTGAAGGGAAATATTCAGCAGAAGCTGAGAAAGCACCGCCAACAGCCCAAGTGGATATTTTAAGGGCCAAAACTATTTGTTTCCCCCAAGGAGAGCTTCTACTACAAACCAAATATAGAGCTTTCCTTGGCCATCCTGGAAAAGTGGAAAGACCTCCTCTGTCAGGGCCCAGAGAATCGGCCAGGCTTCCTGCTGTCAGGGCCAGGGACTTGCAGGTGGGAAGGCACAAGCTGGCATCACCCCACTGGCAGCAGATGTGGTTTTGGGATTCCCTGATCTCTGGTGTGAACCCAGAGAGGGATGCCCAGGCAGAATATGTGTAGCAGTTGTGTGGTGCTGGCTCGCTTGGCAGCTGCACTGCACATGTTTGAGCAAGTGAAAAACATCTGTGCTGCCACCCCAGCTGTAACCACTCCCCATTAGCTGTAAAAATTACACTGTAAAGAGCAAGAAATGTCAGAACTGATAATTTAAAAGTGTATATGGAGATGTATTTTATTTTGTGTCAAAGCCTACCTGATACTGCAAGAGCTACGCTGTGTTGGGTAAGCTGCAAGGAAGATACACAGACATTTTGAAGTTTTCCAGCAGAATGTGACTGCTGTGGAATAACACAAGCTTCTCTAAGATGAGTGAAAGCATCAGGTCTCAGAAGGAGAGGGCAGAGCAGAAGGTATTTGTAAAAGCAGCCAGCAGAAAAGAAGCAGCACACGCTTGGGGCTGGCCAGTAGCCAAAACTGGCAGAAGGCAAGAATTTGGTGAATTTGAAAGGGTAGAAAAGAGGAATTAAGGCATAAAAGCTATGGCAAAAATAGCTATATGCTGTAATTGCCCCCAAATGAAGGAAAAACTAATGATGCCACAGAAGTGACTGAAACCAAGCAGCTGAAGGTATTTATGGAAATCTCTGTGCCCTGGGAGTTTGTGAGTGATACGACTCCAGACTGAAAAATGACAAGTAACAAATTGGTTCCTGACATGTCCCACACCCAATCCTTGCACACATGCACCACCAAGCTGGTGCTAGACTGGAGAAGTGGTCCAGATAAACCTTTCTTATCTTTTAAATGGGATCTGTGAGTGCTCTTTTTTTTTTCCTTCATTTTTCTTAGATAGGCTCATCACCACCGTGTGTCATTTTTTTCTAAATGGCAAACCACAGTTGCTTTTCAGCTATCTTCTATCAGGGGGAGTATTTTGTCTGAGTCACCAGAGCCATCTGGTTTAGACAAATATTTTAGTGAATGATCTCTCTTTTACAGTTGGACAATTTCTTTATTCTCCTGTTTAAGGACCAACTATGTGAAGAAGAAGGCAGGGTAGCCTCTCACTCATGCTCCCTTCACGAGCACCTGCTGGGATTAAACCATGTGCCTCACCCAACTTCAGCATCACCGAATAGTAAAATGGTCTGTGGACAGATCTTTTTCAAGCTGAGTTACAGCTATTGATTAAAGTTTAAAAAATATTTTTGGCTTCCTGGGCAGTTGCAAACAACTTCTCTTTGGTTCCCTGCAGACTGCTTGGGGTGTAAGAGCATCATGTGGAGGTGAGGGATCCTCAAAACTTTGACCCATGCCTGATTCCTGTGGCTCCTGGACATCATTCAGGGTCACAACCAATGTTTCCTCAGTACAGCACGTTCCTCCCCTCCTTGCAAGGGGGGTTTGGGTGGCTTCAGCCTTAACTCCTTCCCTTGGTTCCTGCTATTGGTTGTGGTCGCTTCTGTCACAGAGGAACTTGACCTCCTCCTCCCCACCCCTAACCAAACCAGCAGCAGTTTGGTACAGATGCCAAAGGTCAATTCTGAACTTCATGACTTAATGGAACAGTCTCCCTTTTGTATATCCAGTCTCTGTGTAAACCATTCAAAACTGATTCCAGCTTGATTTTCCGTCTTAAGTTTCCTCCATGTAGGAAGTACCATGTAGAGTGAACCTTGTCATCAAGCTCTGTTAAGTTGTGCTTTTACAAATTCATGTTAAAAAAAAAAAAAATTAAAAAAAAAATCACTTTTGCTAATAACTTTTGTGCTATTCTTCTAGGATTCTAAATCACTCATTCATGACAACTTCCCCTTCTTCTTTCTTCCCATCCATTAAAACCCCAAGTGAAACATCCTCCACAATGCAGGCATCAGGGTGGCTTCCCCTCTCTGTTAGCAGCATAAGACTCAGCAAAATCCTCTCTCATAGCACGCTGCAGGCAAGACTGGTACCACTGGACTGGCCACCTTCCTGGTGTCCCACCACATGTGGTTGTGCAGGGTGGGTGGCTTCAGCCTAACTGAGCTCCTGGTCCCAGCTCCCCTCAGCACCAGGCCAGTGCCCAAGCTCCCAGCAGCAGTTTTGACTGGGGTGGTGAGAAAGCTGTGGCACGCAAGATTTCGGTCAACAACACCTTGTCACCCATAGCCATGACCATCATGTATCGAAGACCATCAGCCCTTGAGCCTCAGGATGTAGCACACCATGGGGGCCAGCCCGGCTACAGGCCTTTACAGCCTTGGGTATTGTTTTATAGGATGCTTTAAAAAAAAAAAAAACCCAAACAAATAAAACCATCCGTGCTGGTTAGAGGTGATGTTACACAATGTGTTGCCACCATCAGCCCTGCCATTCTCACACTGCACCAGAATGGCAAATATTTGATCCAATAAAAACATTTGATCTGATAAAAAGCTTCCCACAGAAGCAGCATAAGAAAACTATAAAGCAGTTAGTTAGAAATAACATCTTTTTCTGCACAGCAATGGACTGGCCACGGAAAAAGCAGCCATTCCAAAAAACTCCACATTTATTGCCTTATCAGTGTTTGAGACGCTATCCTTGCTAACACCACACGGATGCATAAGGAAAAGAGAGCCCAACCATGCAGCTGAAGACCCTGCAATGACACGGTCCCAGCAGAGATGCCACCACCGCTGCTCTTGCTCAGCCCATGTTACCCGAGGCATGCAGCCCCAGCCACCAGTGCCTCACTCCACTTGTGTACACCAGTGACTGGACACTGGACGTGTGGTGTGAAGCTCCTGGGAAGGGGCCAGGGAAAATGCTGGATTTTTTCAATGATTTACACAAAGGCCAGCATCTGTCTTTCGTTTCAGCTCAGCTTAAAGCCAGTTCTGTACAAGGACAGGTTTGGCCTCCCCTTTTTGCAGCACAGCCTGCAGTTAAAAACTGGAATGTGCACACCCCACTGAGGTGTGTGAAGGTTGGATTTTCACCTGCACTTGCTCACCTTTGCACCCGCTGTGGGTGACACTGCTGTGGTGGCTCAGTGATGCTCCTAGATGGGTGCCAGAGCCAAGGTGGGCTCTCCCCTAGGTCCCTTTCCCTCTCCACTAGCCAGCAAGGTGGAGCAGCATGAGGAGGTCAGCTGTGGGTAAGTAATTTTTCAAATGACTCATTAGCAAGTAATTTACTGCAATGGACTAGAACCAGACAGCTGAGTCACTAACTCTCTATTGAAATTTCAGGGGTTTGCATACAACTAGGTGTAGTCTGTCTGTCCCCATGCACATGCACTGAAGGTCCCCCAGTGCATGCGTGGCTGGAAGCTGTCCAAAGGAGGATCCCATATGTCCCTTTTAGGTTGAATGTGTGTTTGGGGCATGCCAGGCCCAGAGCTGCCATGTTATTAAATGTCAGAAGAGAATTAATGCACATGCCCTCCTCCATGCAGCACAGGGGGGGTCACCACAGCATCACACAGTTCCCCATCAGAACCAGGAGGAGTGAGACAAAGCACTACTGAGTGCACCAGTTCAACAGCAGATCTGGTGTGAGTTGATGGTTGCATGGGGTCCACTGGGTTTGGGTGGGATTAGCTCACCCTAACTGGGTGTTTTGGGCCAGTATCACTGTGCTTGCCTATGATAACCTGAAAATTATTAGCTCGGACATCAGGACAGGGCTTGTTTATGTTGCAGTTTTGTACTATATAGATTTAACTGTGATAAAAGTTTGCTGAATCAGGTGGGAAGGATGCTCCCCCCTCCCCCCTGGTGCTCTGGGTAAATACAGGTGTTTTGCCTTCACTGGCTGGTTATAAAAAGGAAAAATAAAAGAAGCTGACTCAAAATTGGGTATCTTTTGGGAAACACTTTGCTTGGCAAAGAGGAACCATCAGATGGAGTCTTGAACATTTTGGGGAATTAGAGCTGACTGCAGGGCCCTGATGCACCCACAGGTGGACAGCATCTCAGCACCATGAGGCCTGGCTCCCTGGACAGACTTGCTTTGGGCAGTCTTGACATTATTTCAGCTTGTGTTTTGCTGTAAAAGCAAATTGCCTGTTTGTTGCCTAACTTGGTCTCAGCTTTAGCTTCACTTTGTGCAAGGAAATGACAGAGAGGGTTTGCCAGACCCCTGACACACAAGTTATTATCAGTGTACCTAATCCTGCAGACAAATTAAAACAAAACAAAACATGACTGCTTGATCAGACTTCTTAAAATGTGTAAAAAACCAGCCTCAAATGGGCTCTAGATCAAGGAGGAAGAAACTCCACCATCAATGTCCTTATCCTGCCAAAGAAACAGGGATGTAGAGCACATGCTATACCAATGCATGTAAAGGGTAAAATAATAAAAATTTAGCAGTAATTAGATAATTGGGATGATGAATTTCAGCAACATGGTAACTGAATGTTACTGATCCTGTTGGGTTTTATTTCCATGACACTGGCAAAGCTTTGTTAGACCAAGAACATACTCTTTGCCACATGTGGCAGATGTGGTTCCCTAGCCCACGCATATCATATTAAACTTGCATAGCACAGTTAAGCAGAAGAGCTTTCCATCGAAGTACTCACAGAACCCTTTTTGACCAGGCCCAGGAGAAAACTGTGGGTCCAAGAGCATTTTCTTAGGGGCAGGGAAAAGCAAGCAGCACTGTCTTTCATAACTTTCTATTAAGTGTCTTGACCAGGAGATGAGTCCTGCTTTACAGGATGATGAGGCTTGCCAACACTAACACCAACATCTGGAAAATGGGAAGAAGGGTTGTAGTGGGGACCAGCAGGAGGGGTGTTGGCACATTGCAGGGGTGGAGAGTCACACTCACTGCAGTTCTGCAGTCCTGGACTTTGAAGGCAAAACCTGGCAGGATTATTCAGCTCCCACTGGGGATTTGTTCCCTTTCCCCTCCCCCTTTTTTTTTTTTCTTTTTTTTTTTTTTTCTTTTCTTGTTTTAGCCTGTGCAGACATCCCCAGTTGTGCTGCAAGGGATCTTCCCCTCCATCCAAGTTTCATCTTGAAACCATCTTCACCACTGGCACTTTTCCAGAGCTGCTGTACTCAGTCCCAGTGCTTTCAGAAGGAGAAAGTAAAACACACTGGAAATGGGTGGCAGTGGTGGCTGCATGCCTGGGGGTCAGTGGCAGTGTGGCAGCTGCTGACCATGAGCCTTCCCATGCCTGCGCTCCGTGTGCTTATTTAAGGAAAATGTTGATGTTGAGAATTTTTTTCAAAAATATCAGAGTGATAAGCATGTATAATGCATATTAAAATCAACAGGAACTAGACATCCAGCAAGCTGGGGGAAGAGGAAAGGAAAGGAAAGGAAAGGAAAGGAAAGGAAAGGAAAGGAAAGGAAAGGAAAGGAAAGGAAAGGAAAGGAAAGGACATCAAACACCTAGCTAAAGCTGTATTGATACATCAACCATACTCCAGCCCCCAAAGGACAAATCAATTATACAGCTAATCCAGACTTTTATAGCAATGAAAATTTGCCTGAAAAGTGTATGGGTTATGAATATACCACTTTTTTCAGTAACAAATGCAAAACAAAGGAATAATTATATTACCCATAAATACTTACTAATATTTTCCATTAGCCTTTAAAGGACCTGGTTTTAAAAAGATCTTTAGTGACTGTCACTCAATTATACAAATAATCTGCAGGTTTAGAGACCAAATCCAGGTGCCAGGCCAGTTTATGATGCTCCACTGACTGCAAGCGCATTTAGGGCATGGCAGCGAGAGCATCCCTCCCATGAGCAAAAGGAATAAGACAATGCCAGAGGAAACTAAACCCCCTCCGCTGCCACCCGGTGTGCTGCCTTCCTGCCATACGGCTGCAGCTTCTACATCCAACCCACCACCACCATTAACAGCTCCTGGTGAAAAGACACAATGGCAAATGAGCAACCCACAAGGCATCATCGGGCAATGAAACAGGGAGGTGACAAGTACAGGGCTATTGATAGAGGTCTAGGGGTTTGTAGCTGTGCTTTCATGTCAGGGGGGCTTCAGACTCCCTAGCAAAATGATTTACAGGCTCCAGCTCAACAGCAGCTCTGCTCTGCCTGCCCCCGCCCAAAGGTGACCATCTCTGAGGTGAAGTGGTCAAAAACCAGCTTGTGAGCAACAGGGAAAGCAGAGAAGCCAAAAGGAGAGATGAGCACTTGCTCATGGATTTTTACATGCATGAGTGCTGCCACTTAGGATTCCTCTCTGTGCCTTGCAAAATCAGGCTTTTAATTAAAGGTTCATGTCGTTAAGATAAGCAATTAAATGCCAGTCTAAGTGTGCCTTCAAATCTATCTGAATGAACAATAGGAAGCTGATGAGATGCTGTAAAAGGGAGGATGAGAATGAAGATGAGGATTTCTGCCCCAAATGGCCTGCAGTGCCTAGCATTATTATTTTTTTTTTTCCTGATTTTTAAATCAGAGGTTATCACCATTGCTCAGTGATCCACAATCAAAGCTTCCCTTTGGTTACCAGACAACAAGGAATTCATTCACTTTTCACAGGAAGCAGCACTTGCACACCAGGCATGTGGGTTGCCCTGTCCTGCTCTTGCAGTCAGCCCCCCCAAAGCTGCTGCAGTGCCAGGGCAGCACACGGAGCCAGGCTGCACTACTGCATGTGTGTCTCCATGCGACGCTTTCTGGGACTAGAGGGGTTTAAGGGATTTGCCTTGGGAAAGCTGAGTGCTGGTGTTTCCATCCCAGCAGCTGCCATTTCCATAAACATTAAAGTGACAGAAAAAGAGCTCCTGGTGTCAGTAGTGACCTTCCAACAGGGAGCAGAAATGCAGATGGTGCAAGCATTTCACCACCAACCACCTGCTTGAAGGATGCCTGGCTGGCATGGCCATGGGTCAGAAAGAAGCCATGGGTGCAGGTCCCTGGCTCAAGGGCTTTGTCCAACTCGGTCCCTCTGTGGCAGATGAAAAGCCATGAACTGCAACAATGCTCACACAGCTGAGCCCTGGGGTTTGGGGGCGGAAACAGCATTCATTTTTTTCCCTTGAATCAGGTACTTTAAGTAAAGATATCTCCCCATAATCCAGCCAGACACGTATCCAGAGACCAATAAGACCATAACCTGTTGGGTTGGTACAGCCAAGGGACTGGTCACAGAGGGGAAAAAGGATTCTGGGGCAGGATTTAGCAGCGCTCGTTGGTAGAGCTTTAAATTAGTTTTGAATGGGGAAGGGGGATATAACTGGGTCTGCTATGAGTAAGTCCAAGGGAAGCATGCCAGGGCCTACAGGACAGTGTGCTAGTGAGGACTCTTGCTCTGTCCTCTCAGTGGAGACAAGGGATAGGCATCTAATGAGAAATGAAGAGGTAGGGGCAGTTGTTGATGTTTTAGAAGTCCGGGAAGCACCTGAGAAGCATCTGGTAGGAAATGGAACCCACACTCACAAACAGGTGCTGGGATCATTAGCTCATCTGAAGTGCATCTGTACCAATGCACACAGTATGAGCAACAGACAGGATGAGCTTGAGGCCATGATAAAACAGGAAAACTATGACATAGTGGCCATCACAGAAACGTGGTGGGATGCCTCACACAACTGGAGTGCCACAGTCGATGGCTACAAGCTCTTTAGGAGGGATAGACAGGGAAGGAGAGGTGGTGGGGTGCTCCTGTATGTTAGAAATTGTTATGATTGCTCAGAACTTAAGTATAGTGATGAAGAGGTTGAGAGTGTTTGGATCAGGTTAAGGGGCAAGGCCAATAAAGCTGATATTGCTGTGGGTGTCTGCTATAGACCCTCCAGCCTTAAAGGGGCAGGAGCAGGCCATCCCCACGTGCTGTAAGACAAGTCGGTGGTGAAGAAGACCAGCCTGGCTGAATAGGGAGGTTTGGCTCAAAATCAGGGAAAAAAGGAGGGTCTGTGGCCTCTGGAAGAAGCGGATGACTCATTATAAGAATGTTGTTAGGCCGTGCAGAGAAATAACTAGAAGGTCAAAAGCTCAACTAGAAGTTAATCTGACTTTAGAGGTAAAAAGCAGTAAGAAAAATTTCTATAAATCCATTAAGAATAAAAGAAAGGCCAGGGAGGGCCTCCATCCCCTACTAGATTCAGGAGGAAATATGGTAATTTCTTTACTAAAAGTGTTGTCAGACATTGGAATAGACTGCCCCAGAAGGTGGTGGAGTCACCATCTTTGGAGGTGTTTAAGAGCTGGGTAGGTGTTGTGCTTAGGGACATGGCTTAGTCGTTTTGATAGGGCTAGAAATAAGGTTGGACTTGATGATCTTGAAGGTCTCTTCCAGCCAAAACTATTCTGTGATTCTGTGGTCACTCTGACCCACTCTGCTTTCAGCCAAAGCAAGAATGTCCACACAGATTTTTTTTTTGATTTCAAATCAGCTTGAAAACACTCCATAGTCCAGTGGGGAGCAAGACATTTACAGAAAGGCACCTGTCCATGGCTGAAGACATGGGGTTTATTGAACTCCAGCTTCTGGAGGAGCCTGGAGCACAACCAAGACTTCCCTCTGCAAATCTGGAAGCATCTGCTGCCCAGGGCTGGACACAAAGCCCAGCACGAACGCAAGATTCATCTTGTACAAACACTCCCTGTGACTGACAGATAGACTGATCCAGAGAGGAAGGCATTAACCTCCTGAAGTACCTGCAGCAACCCCTCTTATATCTCATTTATGCTGGCAAAAAAGCACACATTGGATCCAATTTGCACTATAGGGAAAAAAAGAAAAAAAGTACTGTCAATAATAGATATGCCATAATAAGCAATTTTCAAAAGGAAAAAAGATAAAATATACACACATGCATATAAAATATGCTTCATAAATGAGGTTTGACTGCAGCCCTCATTAGCTGCTGAATATGGATGCTGTGGGCTGTTGTACCCACTCAGAGCCGCCAGCTTTGCTGCTGCCTACGTTACCAACTACTTTCTCCAGGTGGGATGTGCAAGTAAGGCTGAGTCCTGGCACAGGCACTTGAGGACACAAGAAAAGTGTTTTAGGGGGGGTTACAGTCCAAGGGAGAAGCCCCATTGCTTAGAAAATGATTTTACCCCTGTTTTTCCCCCTCAATGCAGCAAACATAGCAAGATGAAGCCGTGCACTTCCCTGATGCAAGTCTCTGGTTCATCTTCTTTGTTGACATTGAAACAAATGGAATAATCCTCTGTCTACTTTTATTAACACACACAAAAAAAGCACTTTTTTCCCAGCAGGAAGGATCTCAGAGGGCACATGGTAGAGGGCCAGACTGGAGGTGTGTGCTGTTCAAGATGTCATGCCTATTTCTAAACAAGGAAAGGACAGCTCAGAAATGAGAAGGAAATACTTTTTTCTGACTTGCTGAGCCCTTTGATCACAACCATGCAAAATGAAGATGGATCCCCCTTGCCTCTGCATCCTAACCTCAGACCCAGCCAGGTGAGGAGTCCCTCTGTCCCCCTGCCAACAGCCATGGGGCACTCCTCACCATGGGCCTGGCTTCCCAGTGCCCCTCTGTGATGCCAAGGGCACCTTTGGGACCCTTTTTGACCCTCACCCAGGGCTGTCTATCACTCACAGGCAGCCTTGGGGGGAAGCTGTCCAGTTAGGATGGAGGCAGCAGCTTGGTCCTCTCACTCCAGATGGATTTGGGGCGCTCCAGGCTGCATGTGGGGATACAGGGATCAGACCCTGGTCATGCAGCACCGCTCTGGCCATGACCCGACATGTCCTCCACTGTCAGGACAGCAGCAAGGCTGGAGTCCCTGCCCAATGGTTCTGCAGGTCACATCTGTAACCTTATCATCAGGGCTCTCTGTCACTCCTCGGCAAGCGGCAGGTCTTTGCCCTGTGGAGCACATGTGGGCCCTTTCACTGCTTCCTGACTGGTCACTGGGGCCACGGGGGTCTGCACAGCAGCCTCTGCCATGCCCTGGCCCCCAGGGAAACCCACCTTGTGAGGCAGGGACCAGAGTGGTGCTCAGGCAGGAGCCTGAGCAAGGCCATGACAATGCAAAATTGTAAAAATACTGTCACATTCACAACTGCCACCATTTAGAGCATCAGTATTCAGAGAGCAAATTGATTATTTTAAATTACTAGTGAGTATGGGCTAAGGTTTTTTTTGTGTGTCTCTCCACGTGTACCTATGTGTAATATGCACACATGCAACCATGCAAAAACCAGAAAAATAGGTGAAGGTCAGAACTGAAGTAAAAAATGCCATTGACATACAAAGAAGTGGTTTTGACTGCTTTTTGGGAAGCTTTACTGCACAGGCAGTGCCACCATTTCAACTTCCACTTCCTGGTGGAACAGTGAAAAGGAAACACCATAAAATGGTGTTGACTGATGAAGGCTGAGGTTTTTTAAGAGTGTAATTTCCCCAGATGCCAGCGCTGTTCGTTTTTTATGAGATTTAGAGGGATGCAGCTTTGCTCTCTTACACTCTGTTCTCCCACACAGGAGCAGGCTGTGCACCTAGAGAAGGACCAGCTTCATCAGGTGAGCAATCTGATTGCAGCCCCTCCTGTGCTGCACTAAGGCTGCTGTCTTCTGCTGAGAGAAGGACAAGGCGCAGGGTGATGCTGTGTGTCCCCTCAGGAGGTGACAGGTGTTGTCTGAGCAGTAACAGCAGTGGAAGGGAACCGGGTAGAGAAAGATGTGCTCCTCCTGCAAACACAACAGCTGGCACCCTCCCACTAGTCATATTTGAGAATGAAATTTTTGGAATGCAGAAAAATACCTCCACAGATGTCAGGAGGGAGAGAAATTGCCATGCAGCCCTTGACTCCCCATTAAAAACAAACGAACAAAACCAAAAACCAACCAAAAAAAACCCCCAAAACACAAAAACCAACCAACAAAAAAAAAACCCCAAAACCCAACCAAAGCAATAAAACCCCAGAAAAGCAGACCAAGTAAGTTCAGGCAATTTGACATGTGCATGAGCACTCCTGGGAGCAGCGTTTGGGCACATGCTGCCTGGGTGCATAGCTGCTGAGGATGGCTGATGCATCACCTTGCCTACGGGAAAGCACGGAGTGCCCCTGCTATTCCTGCATGTGTGCAGTGCTGTGTCGATGTCCATACCTCGGGGTAAAACCCATCATCACTGGGGCAACGGGCTGTTGAGAGAGTCAGAAGCTGCCGGTGACAGGGGTGGTACCTGCCACTGCCACCGCTGTCTGTTGGAGTAGTAAAAACAGTTGTTGTGTGAAATGAGAAGTAGCAATTCTTCTATGTCCACACGGTCTCCTCACATCCTTAGGGATGGCTAGGAAGCAAGGCTATGACTGCTTCTGGTTGCAGTTCCTTCCTTTTCAGTAGGAAACACCAGTTTTTCATCTTGGGTGCTTGCCTGGGCCCTGCCTTGTCAAGAAGCTGCCATGGGAGAGGTGCCAGCCATGGTGGGAGAGCTCTCCTCCTGCCAGGCAGCAGCCGCAACTCCACCGTCCAGCCTCCACCGACACCGACTCCCCCCTAATGGACAATTAAGAAGCACACCGCTTGGCTTCAAAACATACAATATACTTTATTGCCTGCTAGATAATCAAAGTGAGGAGTAAACACCATAGCTGGAAAAAGCAGAAAAGGACCAGGAGAAGGAAAAGAATATCCAGTCACCAAACAAGTTATCAGGCAATAAACCATACACAATATAAATAATCTGTTTCCCAAACAACTAAATCTTTATTTTGCTAATGGCCATTATATGGTTAATTATCAGTAGTAAAATCTCTGGATTTCCTTTTCTACACAGCATTAGTAGTAAGAAATATATAAGGGACTCTGCAGAAAGCAATACAAAGGAGTTATATACACAGGCACCTTCTGTGGAGCAAGAACAGAACCTCATCTAATAAGGAAGGGCTATCTACAAACCAGAAGACCATGGTAATACAATATTAGCTCAGACTTAGTTTAGCTGCAGCCTTTCCACAAGGTAGGCTAGCCAACTTATGTATACATATATATTTTAATATAGATATATATAGAGATTTATTATTTTAAAAATAATGTGAACTACCTGTAGTTCCTAGACTAATTTTAAAGAGGCAGTGTACCTTTCCGAAGCTTCATTTCAGGAAGTATATTAAAAATGGTATATAAAAGACTAGCAGACCCAAGCTTGCATATCAACTTCCGATATCTCCCCTCCAAATCTCTTCCTAATGCTAGAGCTGCCACCCGCATTGACAGCGATGCCTTTAGTCATCAGGATTGCTATTTATGTTGCTGTAACTGCAACCACTAAGTTTACTGGATTATAGTGTTAGTAACTGTTGATTATAAATAGCAATAATGCTGCAGTACACTGTCAAAGCCTGGTGGTGTTATGAAGATCTAGTCCGTATGTGCATGCAGAGTTTTGTTGTTTAATCTAAAAGAATATTTCTCAAAGTGCTTCCCCTGCCAAACCCTCCATGTTGTTGAAACCACAATGCAAGGGCTCCTCTCTCTAAGGAAGATGTGATAACCTCTCACTTCACAGCAAACTCTCGGCACTCCTTCACACAGCATCCACCCATCCATCCTACTTTATTTTTGGGGCACAGTCCTTCGCTCTCCCACAGCTAGTGTCCTGAGGGCTATTAAATGTGACATTAAAATTAAACCCAACTATTTGAGGAAATGCTTTTAACACATTCTGGGCCAGATCTCCAGCTGGGCTATTTCTGCCTTGCACTCCCCACAGCTGGCAGGCAAGCAGGCAGCAGAGCACTGCCTGTTGCTGCTGCCCCAAAGCCAAGCCCAAGCCACCAACCAGGGGACAGGGAAGGGAGAGACGTTTGCTGGGGACACAGTTAGGACCCGGTAAGATTAAGGGCACCTTTTGTGCCACCTGTTTCCAGTCTATTCCCTGTTTACATCTTGGGGTTCACTCGCAAAAGTAAAGCAGGATCATAGATGTAGAGATGCGCAGCACCTTTTACGATGGGATTTTCTACTAAAAAGAGGGATTGAAGGACAAGGCCCCTTTTGTAAGTGACGTCATTTTGCTCTCAGCCCAATCCTCCCCAGGCTTTGCTGCTCATGAGGTGCTACATCTGTTTTGTTCATGACACACGTCACTTAACACACTCCTTGTGGTAAGGGTTTCTAGGAGCATCTTCCCAAATCTGTGATGACACCCTGATATGCAGCTGCTCTACTTTGGGTATCACCCTGGTGGTGAGGAGTGGGGTTTACATGAAGTAAGTGGCTCAGACCCAGGAAAGACCTGAAACAGAGCAGCACAAGCATGGGGAGTCTCCCAGCTGGGCAGAAAATCTGGTGATTTGAGATGGCTGGGGGGTGGGAGGGATGTTTCTGGTGTCGGCTCTGTTTTCACATGTGCCTCACAGCCTGCCAACATTTCCTTCCAACCTGTCAAGTCAGGATCCAGCCTGTGTGACTCAGCACAGTCCCACCAGCACAAGGGACTGCTCTTCTCCCCCGGACACCTGGCCTGGCAAAGGGCACTGGGAAGAAATGATCTCCAGTACAAGCACCAACATCTGACCAAAAGCATACAACACACCCTTGACAGAATCTGTCTTTTGTGGATATGGCAAAACCTGTATCAAGAAAAGTGTGGCGATAAATAAACCGTTTCTCATAATAATTCTGAGGTTTTGCTAGGGGAGCTTAAACATTTTTGTATCTTAAAGAAGGATGCCCTGCTGAAACAGAATGCATTTTGGAGTATGAGAGAATGAAGGATGGACTATATTTAAAAGCACACCTGCCATTAGCACTTGGCCAGACAAACACATCCTTGCCAAATTCAGCATTGCCCTCCACAACTTTGCTTACAAAATAGTAAAGCTAGAAAATTCCTGACTGATATTTCAGTGACCTCAGAAGCAATCTTAGCTATCTAAGTAGCAGGTATCCTTCTCTGTCTCATCCAGGTGCCCATCCAGAGCAGGCAGGTAAGTATTGCAAGAAGAGAGGCACACAAAAGCTAGAAGCTGACCTGTACGGTGCATGATGTAAATTCCTCTGCCTATAGTGGGAAAACCACTTTGTACAGATGCTGTTTAAAACTAAGTCACAACCTGCACCACCACAGAGTTTTACTTTATCATCTGATTTATATATCTGGACCTTGCTTTAACCCTTAGTGTTACACAGATGGATATGCGAGCGCTACAGAAGGGAAATGCTCCCTTTTGTGTGTGTGCGCTTTGGTAAGAATTTTGTGCCTTCAAGGGTTGCAGGATTGGTATCACTTTTCAATTCTGTTGGTAATTCCTGTTCAGCTCTACAGGACACAAAGCCCATACTGATACTCAACAGCAGGCAAAATACAAGAAGCAGCTCCCTGCTATGCTGGGAAGAATGAAAAAAGGCAAATTTTGAGAAGCAATTACATTGGATATAAAATCAACTAAGGATTCATCCTTACTGGCTACTCTTGTGGTTTTTGACAACCAAGGAAAAGGGTGTAATTTGGAAGTCGTGCTACAGTTGATCTGCTGCAAAGCGCATCCTTTTGACTCTACTACAACGTAACTTTGCTTATCCTGGATAGGGTTGCTAGGGCTGAGCAGGCGTGAGGAAATCAAAGGGAGGACAAGGGAGTAAGAGTCTATCAGAGCAGGAGAGAAACTGTGAAACAAAGAGGAAAACACTTTTCCTTCTCCAGGCATCGCTGAAGATGATATCCATTGTGAAAGCCCAGACACTGCTGGACATACTGGTTAATTTGCATCTGAAGTGCAGTTTGATAGGCATCCACTGTATTTCATAGTATGAATGTGAAACCAGGGGGCAAAAACTGCTAGTGCTAGGCCATCCTTGCCAGGGTGATTATGGGGGTTGGAGAAAATCAGTTCAACCCTTCCACACACTTCATTTCCCCTTTTATAGTGCCATGTCTTCCACTCACAGGGTTGATGAGGAGGACATTGCATTTTCTGAACTGCTCTGTTGCACCCACTTAGTCTTCAGCCTCTGAACACTCTCAAGATTGACAACTACTGTAGGAGGTTGTCGGTGGAGATACTACCCTTGAAATGTTAGCCTTTGGTTGGTATGCAGTTGCACTGGTTTCTGTCAAAGGTTCTTTAATTCCAGTAAGAAATGGAATTAACCAGACTTTGGTCCCTCACCTATCTGTGTTCCTTGCCATATCCACGCCTGTAACTGGGCCAGGCGTCACCTGAAGCAAGAACCTGTAGGGGCCTGTGCTTTGTGTCCCCTGCCTATGGTATCACTTATTCCAGCCCTTCAATGCAGCACACGGTCCCTGCTTTTCTTTGTTGTACATCCCTGGGTGTCAGTGACTGGGCCTGCACCACCATGTGGAGTGGCTTAAAGGGGCCCCTGGGGCCACAAAGCTACTTCTGCTGCTGCTTCTTGCTGTTTCTTGTTAGGGTCACAAAGCCACAGACACACATGGCTCATGCTCAGCAGCACTCCAGCACCCTGTGCAGCCCTCAGCAGTGCCACCAGTCCCTGCCATGGCAGTGTGGGGACAACAAGGGGCTGCTGTGCAGAAAGGGCTGCCATCACTTGTTGCTGGAGCCAAGGGACTTTGCCATTGCCTCCCCCCACCTCTGAGCTGTGTGGGGCTGTGCAGAAGACCAGGCCTGGTGGGACTGGGAATAGGTTCCAGCAGCATGCTGGCACAGACAGGATGACCTTTGCCTAGTGCATGGACCACTAGTGAGGAAGAGGTTTGACAATCCATTTGTTGCAAGACTACAACTTCTGCTGAGCACAGCAAACCCCTGCCCTAGCACCAAGGTGCAGCAGCTGGGGTGCAGACAGGGAGCTTCTTGATAGCCTGGGATGGGCAGATAATGAAGGCAATCACGCCCCTTGCTTGAGGGACATGCTCTCCCCTTTGCTTCCCGATTGGATGCCTGTTCCCAGTAATGGGTATTCTGCATGAGGAAAAGCACAGTCTCTCCTTCTGAGACTTGCTGGCAAACTGTGGCATTGCCCCAGGAAAATCAGTGCACTGCCAGCAAGGGAGCTCACCGCTCTTGCCAACACACTGGACTTGCTCCATTAGTCTCCTAAGTGTTTAAAAATTATTTCACCTATCCTGGTTTTGGAGCTGGAGAGGGTATCACATGGTAGAGCCATGGGGTCTCTATCCCAAAGCGGAGAGCCAGAGATGTCCTGGTCCCTGAGTTGCTGATGCCCTTGTGGGCAGCTTTTCTCACGTCTCCCAGAGAGTGGATGGATTGGACACCAGGCAGGGACCTAACTGCAAGCACAGGCAATGCTTTGCCAGCAGCATCCCACCAGAGGGGAGCCAGGAAATGCCTGTTTCCAAGTCTGGAGGCAGCTGAGAGAGGATGGATGTAGAGTGAGGGCAGGTTTCAGCTCCTGCTGGCTCTCCACCCTTTTGGCATGGCTGGCACAAGAGCTGCCTAATGGAATGGATGCTCTTCTCCTTTGGTTTCCTCCTTGCAATATGGCTTTAGTGATGGACTCGTAGTGTCTGAAAAGGGTACCAAGGAAAAAGCTGGCAAACTGGGTTGTTTTGGTTTATGGTTGTGTTTGGTTTTGTTGGTTTGTTTTTGTTTTGTTCTTTGTTGGTTTTTTGGTTTTTTTGTTTGTTTGTTTGTTTAGTTTGGCTTTCTGTTTTTTACTGTCAGAACTCTGTAAAAAAAATTAAAGGCAACTGCTAGATAGAAAGCACAGCATGAAGAGAAAGGTCACTTTGAACCTCTCTGGTATGGCTATTAACTGTCAACACACCATTTGAAGGAAGAGATTTTCAAAGGCATGGAGAAGTCCTGTGGCTAGCAATACAGTTGGGCTGGTGTCCCTTGAAAATCTTGTCTCAGATTTGATCTGTTCATTATTTCTAAGGTAGCATTTATAAAAACAGCCAAAATGCTTCTCTCTCTAACATATTTTGCGGACACCACCTTTTTCTTGCGGACACCACCTTTAGCTTCTATACCCTAAAATCTTGTACTTAGGCACTGGGGGAATAAACCACCCTTAAAAAGTGAAGAATCAAGCACTGGAAAAAATGGTATGGGGAAATGGTTGAGTCTCTACTACTAAAGGCTTTTAATCCATCAGGTGTGTGATAAATATAGCTTAAACTCCCTTAGGGCAGAGAAATTCTCTAGCTGACGTCTCCAAGTCTTTTTTTGGCCCTAGGCCTCTGTGCCAAGTAAACACTGCCAAGATCTCATCCTGCCATGACCCAGGATGTGTTTAATATCCTGACTGGCTGCTCAGTTTTCTGCCTTGGCTTGCTCTTTGTCCAGGGACACGCACAAGCTCATCAGACATCCTGTTAAGAGTCAGCTTACATCCTCCTCACAAACCACCAAAAGCCTGTCTACTTTTACAGTCCTCATGAAAAAAATAAAAAAAGGGTGAGTAGCAAAGGAAGAAGAATGCAGACAAGTGTTCAGCCTAACATTTCAAAAGCTACCACAGAAAGCTTTCCTCCAGCCTTGAAAAATGTTGATCAAACTACTGTCAACTTGATAACGAGCAAGTAAACACCACACTCAAGTGAATCACTGTGTCTAAATTTAAATATCCTCTGCTGGTTCTTGTTTGCACAGGTTGAGAAATCAAAAAGCACCTGGTTTTCGAAATCTGCTACAAGTAGCTGAAAAGTTTACCTGGTTCACAGGAAACTTGACTCTGGCTCAGGAAAAAAAAAAAAAAAATCAAGCTAGCAGCCTGGGACATTTTATACAGGGACTCACAAGCACTGAGATGAAACATTACATTAGGAAATACCAGCACTACTTTGACGATGACTTGAAACACTGCATTTTGCACAATATGATTGCCCAAAGCTGACCTCACACACTAAGCTCCTCTCAGATGGCTTATGGTGCACCACTAATAAAACCAACATATTAGTAACAACACTAACAGCAGTCAATCTGCATGAAATTAAAGGATTTAACAGCAGCAGTGGCAGCACCAGTCTGCCATGATCACCTATGGGTGGCTGTGGGAATCCATCCATTCACCATTTCTGCGGTAAACAGGTACTTTAGCAGCTTGCTGTCCTGTCCTCACCATAGAAACACAAGTAGAAAATGCAGAATTTGATTTATAGAGATGCTGCCCTTTCCTATTGGCTTGTCTGCACCCTAAATTATTATTTCTGCCCCTTTTATAATTTCCGCAAGTGAAAAAAAGACCATCTATTGACACATTTCATTATGAAAGTCTGTGGCATCCTTCCTGAATTCATGTTTCTTGATGAAATCAATGCCCAGCAACAATACTACGAGGATAGAAATGTATTTGCATCAGGAATAACACCATGTGCATGGGGCCTTGAGACAACCACCACAGTATTTCAAGGAGACAAACGTAGATGACAATGGCAAGTACACAGTGCTGTTACAGTCTGCATGACATCTTTGACCACAACTCAAGACCACAAAGAACTGCTCACCCTAATACAAGGTCTGCCACACCAAGTGCCTAGGACAGCTTTCAATCACAAGTAGGTGAAAGATACAGAAATTAAGAGCCACATTTACTGATGGGCAAGAGACGCAGAGCAATGGCCCTTACTTTGATACATGACTCCTACAGGTGCAACTCTCACTGTAGCTTTCTGCAGCGGGTCTGCCCCCACCCTTCAGCTGCATCCCCATCCGATCCATTCAGATGCAGCAGGGCTACTGCACCGTGCTTCCCAGTGGCCAGGGTGCTTCCTCCAGAGGGAAAGCAACGATGCTTCAAGTAAACGTGGTCCTGATCCCGCAGGCTTCCCCCATGTGTAGCTGTTGGCTTAGGAGAGGCTATATGGCTAAGGTAACTGGAAAAGCCAGTACTACGTTTATTTGATCTGGTGGTTTCTTCAGTAATTATGGAGAAAGAAAAGTTCATTTACTGAGGACTTTGTTTTCCCCTCTAAGAAAAGAAATTTAGAAACGAGGAAGGAGTTTGTATTTTGCAAGTTAAGGTTTAGTACGAGTTAATGCAAACCTCTGAGATCCACTGTGCAGTGCTGAAGGGGATTTGGGGTTTGTTGTAAAAGTGTAAAAAAAGAAAGCACGTGACTTCAAGGTACGTTAGTTGCTGTAACAAGCCATGCACTAAAAAGTGAACCAGGCCAAAACCCCCCAGACTGTGAATCTATTCTCAATAACCTGAATTTATTCTCAATAGACTGCTAGAGGGAGGAAATAATTTATCGTATTTCAAAAGCCTGCCGGGTTCTTGACACTGGCACTCGCTTGGGCTCTCCTACAGAGAGCTGGGGTGCAAGAAGAGCCCAGGGAGCCAAACACTGCTGCTCTATGCACTTTGCTGGGGAATCCCACCTCCCTGTGCCTATCTTTTTGCAGAAGCTGCATTTTATGCACGGCCACAGTTGGAGAAAATTGCTGTTAAAAATACCAGTAATTGAAAAAATAACGTGGGTTTTTCAGAGTTGTGCAGTAGCTCTGGATGGTGAAGGACATGGCCCATCCCACTGAAAACTGGTGGGACGATTTGCTGCCGATGTCCATCGAGTTTTTAGCCTCTTGAGAAAACAGAGAAAGGAAAGGAAGGTGAGAAATTAGTAAGTGAAGCTCGACATGTCCAACTTCCAGCAATATGAACAAAACCATACAGCAAAGAGATTTGTCTCTATCAAATATAAAGCATTTTCAGTTGGATAGCAAATTTGGCAAAAGTGACAAAACCCAACCAGTTCTTATTTTTAAACAGCTCTTATGCCACTTCAATCCTGTATTTCCAGCGTCTGAGATTTATGGAATGGTGGTTTGGTGCCGAAGTCAGCTGCACATTCCAGACATGCCACCACGTCCTCCCACAAGCACTGCCATGTGTGGCAGGCCAGTGCTGCAAAGGGGCTACCATCTGGGTCATCAGGCAATGAGTGGCATCTAAAGAATGACATCCACCCTTTTCTATTTATTTGTAGACTGTTAATCTAACTGTATTTGCAATTTTATTATTCAAAAATAGTAAAAAATTACTCATCTTGCAAAGAACTTGGCAGTATTTTCTGAATGGTCTAATAGCCCAGAATTTTTTATCTAAGAATAGATTTTTATCTCATTATTAAAGATGCTTTTAAATCCCTGCAGACAGCCCTTGGCTGTCAATGATAGAATCACTCTGCCAAGATGGAACAGCACACATCTATTTTTTTTTTGTCTCATTTTTTTAAACTAGTTGCAGATTAACAGAATCTGTAAATATGAAACTACTGCTTTGATTTTGACTCCTATGTATTATGGTGTTTTCATGGTTCTCACACATGAAACATGTATCATGAGCACAACTCTCACAAATCAGTTATTTCAAAAATGCATCTACATGTATGCGACCTGTCTGAAATTGTTAAAGTAAGGACCCAGCCCTACAGATAATCTGAAGATTACTGTTCTTCTAACCACATGATGACCAAGGCATGTCAGGTACCTTTTGCCATCAGGTAAATACAGAAATCTGTAGAACACATATATATACTTTCCTTTCACTTGTTTACAAGAAATCAAGTGCACAGTGCATGCTGGTAAGTAGTGCAGCCGTCAGAGCTCACGGCAGCAAACATCATGTATTGCAGGGAAATTGTATATAAAAGTCATAAAAGACTGAATGGGCCCTGCTGCTATGTGTGTATGGAGTAAAATTCTGCTTCGCTTTTGTAAGGACTCTTTATGAGCACCCTTTACTTCTGCTGTTCCCAGCATCTGGCTCAAGCGAAGCTGTCAGTGACCTAAGCATAGGTGGCCTCTTCCCTGCGTGCTCTGGCAGCACTGAGTACAACGGAGCCCGTCAAAGTGACTCGCTCTGGCTTGCCAGTGCTGCCACCATAAAACCCACATCCCAGCCCCTGAAGTAGACAGTTAATTGCACTTGGCCATCCCAAGGAAGCAAGCCTGGAGGACCCTGAGAATGGCTGGTTACTGCTTCACTGCCTTAAATCTACAGTGGGGCTGCTGCCCATGGCAGTGGACAACACTATTGTATCAAGTATATTTCAGCTGTAACCGATCTAGGCACCTGTGACCACCTTCAGAGCAAGTTAAAAAATGCTGAGCTGCAGAAAACCAACAGCCAATGTTCAAGACAAGCAGCACTCCGGTGGAGCCTCCCGCTGCAAAAACCCTCCAGCACCCTCTGGCAAGAGTACACAGTGCCAACAACAACGTGTTGGACTCAGTGAATCAAATGGGGTTTAAGTACAGCCGTCCTAATGTTTAAACCAAAGATTCTTTTGTTTTCCCCTCATGCAAATCATCACAATTGCACTGTGAACCTGTGCTGCTACCAGCCAACAGCCTGGCTCCTAGGTCTGCAATCATACATCTTTTATATTCTACATCTTATAAGATGTAGCATTTGCATACAGCATTCTTTAGCAACCCTTCAGCCTTCTGAGATTCCTTTGCTGGTGTCGATTTCTGCATTGAATTTAAGTAGTTATCTTCACTTTAAAAGATTCCAGAACTAAATTAATTATATGCTAAATATGTTACACTACAGATAGTTACTAATAAACCTGTTTTGAAAAACATTCTTTACCTACATTAGACAGCCACATAGTGAATGCTTTCCTCCATTACTTTCCAGGGTCAAACTATGCCTCCTGCCAGCCAAGCACAATGCATTTTCTTCAAACACAGCAGGAAGAATTTTCTTAAGCACTGATTAAAATGATGATGAACACTTGGTATTATTTATGACGTACAAGCAGGGAAGCACTTGTCAGCAACACTTATTCCATGTGCCAAATACATCTGTCATCTAGAAGTGAATGGGATGGCTTAGAACCACATCGCACCTCAAGCAGTCACATATTAATTCTGGCTGAAAAATCATCATTACAGTCGCTGCTGAAGCAAAACACAGCATTCATTCCAAGCCACAAACTAGAAGTGCAATTTCTCCTCTTTTTTTTTTTTTTCAGATTGGTTGGCAAACCTTGCTCTCTTGAAATTGGAACCTCTTGAAGACAACAAAATAGTCCATCTGCTGCAGTGGTAATTTCCCTGCCACCTTACTTCCATTAGAAAACACTGCTCTTCAAAACAAAAGGAAACCCAGCTTTGTTGCTGTAACCTGCCAATCTCAGCACACAATTTACATAGCTGCTCTGACTAAGGAAGACACAGAACATCCCCCACTCTCAAACTAGCACCTACTGAAACCTGGACGTTCATGGAGGCCCAACTTCACTGCTGAGTTCCCAGCTGGGTTTGTTTCATTCTGTTTTACAAGAATGTAACCAAGCAGCTGTGGGCACAAAGAGATTCCTACTGCATGGACAAAGCTGCTGTGGCACTGGTGCACTTTGCTCTCCTGAAGGGGAGACGCTGGGATGCTTGTGGCAGAAGTCTCCCTCTGCCAGAGCCCTGCTTCATGGAAAATGCCAAAACTGGAGTCCCTGAAAGGTTCATCCATAGGCAAGAATGGGTCTTTGACTGAGCCAGCAAGGACCAAACCAGATGGAATGTCTCAGAATGCAACAGGAAACCATCTATCTGTCAGAGAGAGACGTGATGAATTTGCTTCAAATGACATCACCCTGACCTATGCTAATGGCAGTGACGTGCTGCAAGCTGTCGCGATTGAAGTCACTAGGTTTGCAAGGGTGAAAAGACTCACTGAAGATCTCAGATTTACTGTAATGTGCATAGTTCAGAGCTAGCGCTGCAGAAACAGTGGCATTACAAAAGCCACTCTTACTGGACACTGACATCAAACTCAAGTACTTTAAATTACTGACAGATTAGGACTATTTGACCTCCAAATTGTCCATAACTCCTGAAAGATGGTACGTCATTTTACTAATCCACAGTGGTAAGACAGCAGCATTTAGAGGGTTCCCATCAGAATGAATATCCCATTATGGTAAACTTTCTGAGGTTGGTATCTGGGGTGATAGACCTTGGAACTTTTGGGAACATGCTGCTGAGTCTTAAGACCTCCAGCAGCAAAATAATTTTAAGGATCCCACTCATGAAAACATCTAGGAGTAAAGTTTTTTCATAATAGGAAAGCCTGAAATGAGATCATAGGTGTTAACCAGGTATTAAGGAAACCTACCCAGGCCTTGGAAGGAAGGGAACTGATGCTCAGGTTGATCTGACTGGAGCCTGATAGTCTGCCATGATTGGGAAGCCTTCAGTAGGCCTCATATCTAACTTTAAGCTGTACTCGAAATACCTCTTTTGGATCAGAAGGGTATCTCCTGACAGCTCATTTTTTGTCTTTCCCCCCTTTTTTTTTTCCTTAAACTGGATGTTTGATGGCAACACCATCCTTCTCTTAGTGTGCAAGTACTAAATGTACTTGACAGTATTGATGTTATTTCTCCATAGTCAAACACGAAGGTAACAAACACAATACACAGAATGATGCACAGTGGATTGAAGTATTAGGTGGTTGCATTCAGAAAATTACACTTTGGTGTTCAGCCTGACATTCTGACTCAGCTGGTTTGATTTTTGGGTTTGTTTCAACTAATTCCTCTCGTTTCAAGGGTTGACAGAGGCCGAAGTGCTACCCTATGCCAAACTTTTTGCATCACTTTACAGAGGCTGGGTTTTCAAATGGAGTTTCAGCTGGGGTTTAGACAGCTACACCTTGCACTAGCTTACTTCTGCTGGAGGTCTAATGTTATCTTCTTCCATCAGTAAGTAACCAATGAAGCCTAGATGAAGTCTAGTGTACATTTTAAAAGCAACTATATTAAGAGCTCTATTTCTTACTGTTGCTGTGCCAAGAATAGTCCACAAAAAAGCTGACACTGAGTAGATGGTAGGTGTTATATCTTACAGCTTTTATTTCTGAAAACAAAACAAAACAGAACTTTGCAGTAGATATAGGAACGCATCTTGTATTTTGTTACAAAGTGCTAGTGTCCTACTGAAGAACTGACAGCTTCACAAGCTGGTATATAGCATGGTTAGGGTATACTCAAGTATACTTTGTGTCTCGATGTTGTCACACTGTAGGAAAAAAAAAAGTCTGCTGGAAAGCAGGGTTAGCCACACATTAAAAAATTTCTGGGATGAATAATGAGAAGGACCCAATAAATGGTATCAAGGGGAAAACATGAGAGTGTCTGGCAGAAGCACAGCTCTTGAGGATACCTCTCTGCCCTGCGTGTCTCCAAAAATATTAGTGGAAATTTACCTTACCTGACAGTTAAGAAAGTGTCAGTGTTAACACCATGCAGCTTCAAGAAGCAACATGAGTTGACAGCTGGGTAACAAACCAGATCTAGATTCACCAAGAGTTAGCTAAACTCATCATGTCTTTTGTTGGAAGAACAAAATGAGAGCAGATGAGAAAAGATGGGAGTTCAATGAATGAAGATGATTGCTTTAAGGTAATTTGGCAAAAAACCCCCAAACAGAATAGTGTCTTCAACGTCCCTGTCTGGGCATACTATACTGAGAGGATACGTATTTTTAAAGATTTCTTCCAGCTTTCTTTGCTCACTGAATCAGAGCTTTTCTCCTCCTTCCCCAAGTATGACCTTTACACGGCCTTTAATGCTGATGCTTTTTTCATTCCTGGTGTTTCTTTGCAGACATACTGACATATACCCCGTAAAGGCAGTGCAAGATTGCATACATTTCTTCTTCCCTGAGTAAATGGCACATAGTTAAAAAAACTAACAAAAAAACCCACCCAAAACCAAACCTAAAAGCTTCCTTTCTGCTACTTTTGACTGAGATGCAGGAGTTCTGCTCTCATGTGAACAACCGTTGTCTACTGGCTTCACAAAGTCTGTACTTGGGTCTTCTGTCATCAGAAAAATACACTGCAATCAAGAAGGCTTCCAGCATCCAAAGACAGGAGAATACATGATACCCAACAGGCTGCTTTTCAAGCCTCGAGAGGGTAAAATACACACTCAGAACAGAGTCCTGGTTTAAATAAATTTCCATAGTAGTGAGGACCTTTAAGTTTAGACATTGATGACACTTGCTACTTATTTCTGTAAGAGAATCCATTTCTGAGTAAGTTCCCTTAGTGTCCAAAGAACGAAAACATTAGCAAGGGCTTCTTCACATGAGAGGACTTCTCTTATACTTGTGCAGACTATAAATGAGCTTCCCAGTTGTGCAAAGAAGAGAAAAATCCAGGAACACAAAGTGGATACCCAGAAAGCTCAGGAGAAAAGGCAAACTTTCCTCCCACGGCCTAACTGCACTGAGTCCTGGCTCCCTCTGTCCCACAAGCTCCAGTTTTTTACTGACATAAATCCATTGAATTCTGGGGCACTTGCACAAGTCTATGGATCTTTCCAACAATGTCAACAGTGCTGAAACCAGGCTCAGAAGCTTTTAAAAGTAAAACGGAAGCTCCCATTATGGACAGTTTAAGCAAGAACGAATGGACAGAAGTTCTTTGCAGAATACGTGACATCTGTACAGTCACTGTGCAGAAGTTGAATGGATGATGTGACAGGAAATTACACCTTACAGTTCTGAGGATCCATCTCTGGCTTTTGGCATCTTCCATTTTCAGGTGGAAAAAGCTTGTTTCTTTTTAAGTATAAATAAGCCAACAAATTCATTCTGTAGCTAAAAATAAATTCTGTAAATACTGCTACCTCAGCCATGTGTTAAAGTAAACAATCATTTGGTAGTAAAGCAGGTGAAGTATAAAAGAAGCTCCATTTGAACAGTATTTATTTGCAATCATTAGCTTTAAATGGGAAACTGTTTACAGGCACACACTATATAACCAAAATAGAATGAACATAAAGAAATCTATCTGAAGGTCCTTATCAAATAGTTCAAATATTTTATTAAATATTTCATTCAGTTTCATTATCACAGTTTAATGTACTTTAGCATGTTATACACATGACTTAGCATGTGCACTTAAAAATATCAAATTAGAGGTTTTTGAAGAAAGCATGACATTCTATAAATGTGCTTATCAACTTTTAACTACACATATCTAAGAAGGCAGTAGCTCTGTTATACCATTGATGGAGATGAAGGCATGTTTACACCAAGCTTTGGAGAGAATAAAGCCAAACACTGGGTCAAAATTCAGTGGAACTGCGTGTGAGAACAGAAGTTGAAGGACTGGCTCTAGGAAGAAAGATCATAGCAAGTAAGTTGTGTTAAAACTGTCAACAGATACTGGTTATTAAAAGCAAGTGATGCTGAGAAAGAAGGTTTTCGTAGCATCCAGGTCAGCAGGATCTGTGATTTTTTATTCAGGTGTGATTTTTGAAAATCGCACCTTATGGCGCAATGTGAAAGAAAGAGACGGAAATCCAGCAAGAGTTGGAAAACTACCATCTGAGAAACCTCATGTTGTTTCATGGCCTAACATGGGAACACTTTTGTACAGAGAACACGTTGCAAGTCACTGCACTCCTCTCTGCGTGCGTGTGTGTATGCAGACACATACACATATATGCCTCGCTTGCTTTTGTCACCTTCAAAGCTTCAACCACTGATTCAAGTGTAGTAGTGTGCGGAGGAAAATAAGGTTTGAGTTGTAGGGGTGAGAAGAGTAGATCAGAACACTACATTCGGAAGCCTGTACAGGTGTGGGTTTTTCCAGTAGAGTTCAGTGTGGGTCTGCTGGTAACAGTCAAGACCCAGAAACTACAATAGAACTCTTTGGAAGAACTCAGTAAATGTCAAGCCATTTGCAGTCACTTTTAAAATTCCATGTCAATGAGGGCCCTAGGTCACAACGAAGCGTCTCTCCCAGAAACATCACATAAGCCCAAGCTTAACTCCAAGAGTGTAGTGGTCCATAATCGGGGCTCCTGCACCGTCACAGTGCAAACAACAATGCCGCCCCTCAAGTAAGGATGGTTTTCAGCGTAAGCTTAAGCATGTTGCTGAGTGGCGATCTCACATCAAGTCTTCCTAGATTTCTGTCTTAGAAGCATTAGTAGGGCAACATAAAATAATACGTCCATCTCATAAGCTTCTTCAAAGTTGTCAATTCAGTAGAAAATACTGAGCATATAAATGACTATAATAGTACTGAGGTGAGATCATAAACCTCACTGTGCCTTTTTACTGGGGAAGAATTCAGGGGAGGAGGCAGGTTACTCTTTCACAGCCTCATTCGAGGCGCTCAGCATTCTGAAGTGCCTCAGCATCCTGGCAGCTATAGGTGACAGTTCCACAATATGTACAAGGTAAGGAGAATGCCACAAGTATTAAAAAACATGGCAAAGATACCCAGGAGCTCTACAATCTATCAAAGCACAGCAAACGAACAACAGATAACATATGGCATACAACACACAAGTTGCACAGATACTGTTTCCTCGCGAAGTCAGGACTGCAAACGTAAACTACAGAATCGGTTTCAAGAGCAGCGCTTGGCTTTACTGCGTCACCTCCGGCAACACCTGAAGTCCACCCCACCACGAGCACTGCTTTTTCTGCTGTTAAGAAACCGATCTCACTGAAGCAGCTATAGCCAGAGGACCCATGTCCTGCAACCCATATGACTATGGCAGAGGTTAAAGAAAAAGGCTCCAGTAACATAGTTTGGCTACCACTGTTATCGTCAGCCTTTAAGTCATCTGCACTATATAAACGTTGCTCTTGGAAAGTAAAGCACACAGCAATATACAAATGGTATCAATGGCTGAAAAGATTACACAATCAAGCTTGAAAGCAAATAGAAGTTAACAAAAGTAGTCTTTTAGGAGAGGTAGCCATTAGACTCAGCATTCAAAAAAAACAGGGAGTGCACTCAAAGGGTCAACACACACTGTAGTCTCTTGTAGACCCATCATGGTTTTGTTTTTTTCTTACATTTTTCTTGCCAAATGCACACACCCAGGCGCACACTCACACACACATACGCACACATATATATACATCTTTTTCCTAATTGCCCACTGTTGCCGTAACTTTGCCATACTGAGAACAAAGGCCAGCTTTCCTTTCATCTTCTCTCAGCTGTCCCACATCTACAACTGTTGCCTTCAGTCTGTTCCATACAGTAGCTAAACAGGCAGTGGAAATGAAAACTGCTTCAATTTAATATCCTGTTCCGAAAGACAGCTCCCAAACTATAAGGCATTCCCTCATTCTGATGTAAGTTACAAGTCTCCTGGGTTTCTACTTGATACAATCTGCAGAGTGCTCTTCAGCCTTGTACTACAAAGGCAGCTTTCACCCAACCAACCAAGACCAAAGCCAGATTTTAAACACCACAAGTTCACACACTTCTATCAGTCCCTTGTTCCTGTGTTCCTTTCCAACAGCGCTTATCACTTTAATTTCAAAAGTCATGCACCAATGCTATAAAAAAGAAACCCAAACTACCAAGAAGTCTCTTATTCATGACTTTGGAATATTGTATTAGTATAAAAGAGCATTCAATCATCTTAAATAAATATATTCTATTTCTGAAATCACAGCACATTCCAGGGGTAGTTACTGCCGTAAGCAGAGCATTAAGTAATCTCCATAGGTGTTTTAGAATCAAAGAATCATTTAGGTTGATCTTTAGACCTTTAAGATCAAGTTCTGACTGATTTGGTCTAGTATGTGGAAAATAACCTACTGTGGGGATAAGAATCTGCATCTCAAATGTTCTGCAGAACACTTTTCCCATACTTGTATACAGTACTAGAACAATTAAGAAGACATTACAGTAATTTTCTCCCAGCTGCTTAGATCTGTAGCTCCAGCTACGACAATGTACTTTGCATACCTCAAAACTATGCACGAAATATCAAAGATCACTAAATAAATAAAAGCCAAGGAAAACTGGGACAGTACTGCATTTTACACTTGAGACAAGATTCCCCCCTCCCATGGATAAGTCACAGAGGACAACTACGGTAAATGCTTTTCTTTTTTTTTTAAAGAAAGATTTATACACAGGTTCAGATCCAGAAAATAATGTGAAATGCATAAATATCGATAGCTTTAGCTAAGTTAAAATGGGTTCAGTAAAGTATGATACAACATATTCAGAATAAACAAAGCAGAAAAGCATCATATTTTGGTTTGCTTGAGATATACATAAGGTGCAACAATTTCTTCTCTAGAGGCATTTGTGGACAATGTGTTAACGGGTAACAGTGTTTGCTGGTATACTGAAGTACACACAATAGCAATAAGATTTTCCAAAATGAAAGCAGCTGAAATTAATAAAAATTAAAACAAAACAAACAAGGAAAAAACCCAACCCCAATACAGTAAGATATTGGTCTGAAAATTTTGTTGTGCTAACAGACTTTGTTACCTGAAAATACTGATACCCCTTCTAGTAGATTCAGGGAAAATTCTAGCTACTGAAATCAAGACATCACTCAGAGAACCAACAAAGGCAAATGCCTAGTGAACTATAAAGCTTTGCAGGATTTCTGCTACTCTCAGTGCCTAATCGCTTAAAAATTAAGCATATCTACAAAAAGGTTTATAAGTATCTGAAAACAGTCATATCCAGTAAACTGACCCAACCCTACCCCCTCTCTAAGGGAAAGTCAAGGAAAAGCAGATCAAGTAAGATATTAATTCATATAGAAAAAAGTAATTTTCTGTTTCTTTTAAAAAAGGTACCATTAATATACAGAAATATCTTCAGGAACAATATTGAAATTTAAATCGAGGAAGGATGGGGTGCTTTGACAAAAATATATCTACTCTAAAGGTTTCTAGAGAAATAAGTTAGTACCATTGTCAAGGTGAACGGCCTGCACTGTAACATATTTGGATTTCAGCTAATTATAAAGTGGTCCAAAACTCCCAACAGCCTCCTTGCTGTGACCCAGCAGTTTTTTAAGTCTTAGAAGTTTTTCCTGTCTTGTTAAAATAACTTATAAAACTTTAATAAAATCTTATTAAAAATACTGCCATAGGCTGCAATGGCATTCTAGGGGCTCTTAGTCAAATATTCACCTGAATTTTTAAAAAGCCTTTTCACTGACTCAGTGGCTCGTAAATCTCCTTGTTCTTCCCTCCTTCCAACACATGCATCCTTGTGCTGTTTCAGTGACACCTGCCCAGCCACCTGCCTTTTGTCAGACCTTTAATCCTTTGTTACAACTCGTGTGGTATGTTGTATATTGTTTCCTGACACTGAACCAAAGACTTTCACTTAACTACAATGAAAGGCTAAACCTAGCGAGCATTAATAGACTTACTGTCCGTATGGCTATTACATCAAATTAGTTACAAAATAACCCCAAAACACATTATCAATTCATCAAGTATAAATAAGAATGCCTGATAGAATGATGTAAACTCTCGTCATTTAAAGATTTAATTCAAAGAACTTCAAACTCAATCTAATACTATCAAAAGTTCAGCCGGTATGACGAAGACTAATAGAAAATTATTGCTGGAGTCCAATTTGGTAAATTGTTGTGCTACAATGCAAAAAGTAGGGAAACATCTTGTGCTATAGAAGAAGTACCCTGTTGAATTTGTAGCTTTAGATCAATTAACTAGTGATCATTTTGCATCTGTTGGTAGGAATCAATGCTTGGTTATACAATGGTATAAGTCAAGATAGCAAAAAAAAAAACCAAAACAGGCCAAGTGATACACTTGGCCTGCTTGTGGGATGTATTTGTGAGAGCAAAACACAAAAATTCAACATAAGCAAAGACAGAAACTGGCAGATGGATCTGTTTGGTAGTCTGAATTCAGTCAAATGTTAACTCTTCGGTTGTAGTCTGTCCGTATACAACTTGCCACTTTACCAACACAAACTCTAACTGGCCCTTTATGCAAACTCTGAAGCTGATTTGGACTGTACATAGTAACTACAACAATGCCAGTGTCTGTAAAATGTAAAAAGTATGTGTATTGGTGTACATGTATATCGAAAAGTCACGGTTTTAGGTTTTTCAGAATGGTGAAATAATACTAAGGTCACTTTTGAAAGAAGCATTTGCAGTACTTTTTGTTTACAGGAAAGTTTCACCAAGTTGCTCAGATATCTATGCAAAAATAAAGGAACCCTTCAAGGCATGAAAGACAAGTCAATTATCTGCAGTATTTTCTTTTCCATACACCACTCCTTTTTCTAATGCACATCATCCTGGTTATTGAAAGCTAAATTAAAAAGAAACAAACCCAAACATAGCCTGTCAGAATTTTTCCCAGTAAACTCTACCACTCTGGTGGCAAATATAAAAGTGCAGAACATCTGGACCACATGGCTGCCCAAACACCGCTAACAATGGTACATCTGTCCAGGCTGCCTTGAGTTCTCTGGAACAGGTTTTAAATTCATTCTACAATATAAACGTAGGCATAACCTATTAATATAAACCATCTTAGAACTTAAATCTTCATGTACAAAAATGACTAAGAATATCTAATAATAACTAGTGCAGTGCGTCAGTGTTTTTGTTGTTGTTTTTTTTTTGTTGTTGTTTTTTTATTTATTTATTTTCATTTAGAATAACTAGGTATTATACGAAACTAGTTGCCATACTCTCTAGTTGGTAGAAGAGATGCTGTGTGAGCTAACAGTAAAGGCAGCCTTTTTCACACCAACCACCTATTTACTGTTTAAAAGCCTTCAATAGAAAGCAAGCTCTAGGATCATTCCATTTCTGTTCATTAATAGACAATTAACATCACCCTCCCACATACTGGGTTCCGATTTGAGGACCTGGCCCAATTGCTAACGCCTGGCTTCCAGTGACTTCTGGGCCACTCAGAGCAATAAGCACTTGCTTGCAGTCTATAGTTTCCATCATATGGACTGACTAGCTTCCCTTGGTAAAGACAAGGCTAGGATATTAGGTAAAGCACAATGTTTTACAATAAAGTGGAGCTTCACTGGTCAGCGCAGGAAATAAGCACTGGAGCCTGAGACATTTCATTTGGCTGTCCATCATGTGGGAGAGGTGTGGCCCTCTGACTTCTGCAAAACAAGAAAAGAAAAGCCACCCATCATTATTTGGAGCACAGGAGGTGCTTTTATCAGACCAGAAAGGCTGGAAAGCGGCACATGATATGGTTGTGACATTACAGCACCGTAGCTCCCTGTTGCTACAGATGTCCACACACTGCTACTACAGGTTCTTTTTAGGAGTATTCCTGAACCAGTAACACAATGCCCTGAGGACAATCTGCAACACAGTGCAGCCAGGCAAAACGAAGACATGATGGTATTTGACTACACAAAATGCACGGCTGAAGAGTAAGTTAAGAGCGCACAGGTGCCATTACTCATTTTGTAAGAAGTGGCTTCAGCCCTCAGAAGCAGAGAGTACAGCTAATGTGTAGTGAAAGAAGGTAAAGGCACAGAGGCATGTATCATGTCAATGCGAGTCAACAGCCAGGTTTTAAGCAACATGGAAATATACTCGGCAGCAGAGCTGCAAATTGGGATTACTCCCAAGTTTCATGACTTAACACTTTGTGAGGCCAGCACAACATCTCTTTCATTACTACCTCAGCGTTAATTTACAAATGATTCTCTGGCACAGGGTATTATAAAAATAAACTGCACCAGAATTATGTGCTGGAAATCAGTCATTGTAGCAGATGGACTTGGGAGAGCTCCTTTGCAGCTTGTCTTTTAAAATACATACACAAAGCATGTCACCGGCTGTTATCTAATCTCACAAGTCAGGTTCTATTTTTGTTACAGTATGTGTCATTTGCAGCAGTGAAAATCTGGGGCCCACTTCTTATTTACACAAGGGCCACTTCACCTCACTCTGGCACAGCTAAGTCCCCAGCAGAAACAGAGGTACCAAGATGTTTTACACAACTGGAGTGCAATGAAGTGGCCTTGGCACAAAATCCAGCTCAAGCTCACAGCACTTAACTGGGGCATGCACAAGGTAAATAAAGCTAAACAGAAGCCTTCACATGAAAACTATGCTTCTACTAATTACAGTTAAGGAGGAGTTTGGCCTCCACGGCCCAAAGCTCTTGAAATTATTTAATTATTGAAGTCAGACACTGAAGAAATGCATCAAGCAAACCTCTAATGCTATTCTCATTTCTGGCTATTTACAAATAAAGAAGTGAGCTGCAAAAGGTAACAGTTGACGGAGTAGAAAATGGAGAAACACTGAGCCCATGAGATTTCTATTTCTGTTTTGACTTCCATTTGCCAGGTATGCGAGAGACATGGCTAAGTCTGTACTGGGAAAGAGACCTCCCCTGTTGTCATTCCACCCTCACCCCCCCACCCCACGGGCTATTACAAGTTTGAATGTGCAACAGTTGCTGGGCATTTGTCACAGTTTGGTGTTTTCAGGCATCATGGAAGGTGCTGCAATGCTCTAGATGCATGATGAGATGACAAAAGGTGGGAGTAAGAAAGAAACACCCAAACAGAAGGTTACAGACCCAAACATTAGCTCACTTCAATAGGATCAAGAGAAGGAGGACAAGAACTCTGAGAGGAACAAAGGCAGAACAACCACAGCGAAGCAAATCCTGTTACTCTTCAGCAATTCTGGTCAGCATTAATAGAAATCAATGAAACCACAAGGGTGTGAGTGAGAGCCGAGCTTAGCAAAGCACTTCACCAAATCTCACTTTGTGGCTCCTGACTACAGAAGATGACAGAAGTGAGTTCAGCCTTTTGCTGTCTTGATAGCAGACACCTGTTTTGCAAAGCTGGGAGGAAAGGCCAGGCTGACTGCAGTGTGAAAATATATCTCACCCAAAACAATGTTGCATAAGTAAGGCAAAAGCTTCTGAAAAGAAGAACTTAGCAGGCTGGCTTCACCTGACTTTCTTTCTTGCAGGGCCCCTGTGCTTCTAAAAAAGCTTTTCAATGTTTGATGCTCAGGCTTAACACACAGGACTAGGTAGGTTGATGGGGCCACGAGATCAACTGTAGACATCTCCAATAACCTGCGGCATCAAAGAACAACACTGGATAATTAATAGCCAAGGAGGATTTGCTGTCATTGGTTTCTTCCCATCACAGCTCTAGCAAGCAGGATCTGACCATGCTGAACTGATGCAACAGCCCCAAGCAACCTGTGTGTTTTCCACCTTATCTGTATGGATGGTAACTCAGTAACAGAGGACCAGCTCAAACTAATGAGGCTTTCCATCACCTGGTTTTTCTGCCCCATGCCATTCTGCAGATGCTTTGCCTCCTACACAGCAAAGCACAAGAGTAAAAATAACATGTTAGGTTCCTTCAGCCATGTTCAGCATAAAAGCTTGGGCTGAAGTTACAGGAAATTTTATACCCAGCCTTAGGCCACTGAAAAATGCAAACAAGCATGCAACAGCTACTTAAATCTGCTATTTTCTGACAAATGTCATCTGATAATTAGAAACCCTCAATCACTAGGATCTCAAGGAGCATATCAATCTGTTTCTATACAAGAACTGGTAAGCAAGCTTACCGAGGAGGATTACTAAAACAGGTCATATTGTCATTTAGGTGAAGACAACACTACTAAGCAAGTGGCATTAAAAGAGACATTCACAGAAAGGTGAGGAAGAGGAAACACAGGCCAAGTGAAACAGTCTGCAATTCAAATGCTTTCTAAAGAAGCTGGTGGACACATAGTACTCAGACAATAAGGGGAAAAGAAAACCATACCTGTGTACATTTTCCATGGCTGCTACTTCTGCCAGAGCAGCTAAGCTAAAAAATGCAGACACTGCTGGCATATCTGATGTAATACTATGATTTTCTTCTGTCTCTGCACTTCTAGAGCATTCACTGTTGCAATCTGTTTCTGCACTGGATGTTTTTTGAAGAGTACTTTGAGGCAGCTCTTTCGGCTTCTCCTCTGCAATAAAAGAAAGTTAAGCTTGCAAATCTAGCCCTTAAATTCACAGCAGCCCATCAATATGCTGACTAGTCTGGCATTAACAGAATCTTCACCTTCATAACTCAGATTTTCTAAGTGTAATCCGATTCATATTGCAACCTCTTCTGACTCAAACTATTGGCAAAAGCACAGCACTAAGGTCTATGAAGCAGTTCACTGATTTTGCATTGAAATGAGTCTGATCTTTTATGTCAGGCAAGAGAGCTTTTGGGTACATTTGAGATACAGAAGTCCTGAAAGATTATCTAAACTGCAGAGGACTCCTGCAAGGACTGTGTCATTGACTGTTGTATTATGGAATTATTTTTTACATCCTATATCTAGGTGCAGTGTAATTTCCATGCTGGACTAGAAATAAATTATGAAAGATAACCATTTTCCATTTCTCTCTGTATTAACTCTTAGTTCTCAGAGAGAAATAGCCAGGGAGACAAGACAGATTTGGAAATTCAAACCAAAAAAGTTGGCCATTATGGGCTCTCTTGATTTCCCACTTGATTGATAACTGTATTTTAAAGAATGACCTTACTGATCAGGTACAAAACCAAGCTAAGTGAAAAATGCTTCCCTGATAGCTTACTCATACTCCCAAACCTTCTCCAACCACTCAGTTTTAACAAAGTTTAAGCTCCAATTTCCTTACCCAGTGTCCCTCCTGCTGGTGACACTCGACCATCTGCTGTTCGGACAAGATGTGTAATCTTAGTTTTCCTTGCTTTCCTCTTCTGGCTGCCAACTAAAGGCTCGTGCATCATTGCTGGCTCTGGAGTGTTTAGGGTAGATATAGAAATTTTGTTCTTCCAGGTAGACTCACTGGAATTTCTGTCTTCTGAGAGTATGGCTGAAAGAGGACAAAAATGCAGTTTTACATGTAGAGTACTTCAGCTACTAGCTATGTTCATCTACCATTTTCTATCTATCTTCATGAAGCTTCCCTCAGAGGTACTCAGGGAATAACTTATGGCAAAATATAATGTGAATACTGCAGGTATTTACAGGGGAATAGTAGTATCAGCTTGTAAAGATAGCCTGGGCGGGTTCAAGTTTCTAGTATTTGCAAAGGCAACCGTGACACGAGCAGTAGCACTTCAGTGTAAACAAGAAATCAAACAGTCTGTATAGAACACTCTAAAACAGAAGATGCCAACAAGTAGCTGAGACACAAAATGTGTTTGAGGAACAATAATGGTCCTCACGTAAGCTTATCTTAGCTCACAGACAGTCTCACAAGCAGAATTCTGCAATTCCTGACTAAGCCTTCTCTCTCTAGTCACTGTACACCATCTCCTCTAAGCAGAGGGAAACACTGCCTTGTACAAAACAGCAAACCTTAAAAAACACCAAAAAGGCAGTAAATACAAAAGCAGAACTGGATCACAGTTGAAGACAAGAATACTGAAAAAAAAAAAAAAAGCAGCCCAGGATAAAATACTGTGATAGAAATACTGCCTACACAAAGCCAGAGTGAGAAAGGAACAGTTTGAATCTTCCTCAGCAGTGCCAATGTTGGCATACAAAAGCAGCCTTCTGCCCCGAACTGGGAGCATGGCTGCCATCATCTGCCATTGTCCACCGCAGCCCCACTGCTGTACCTGTGGCCCAGCTGGGTCTGAAATGTGGTTGATGGCCCTGCTCGAGGACATGGATCAGGCTGGGCTGGGCCTCACCCACCAGGCTGCCATTCTGTGGGGCAGGGGACTCTGATCTCGTTGAAGGAATATGGGGGAGGGGTGAGGGCAGGCTGCTGGAGGGCTGCAAGCCTGAAGTGTCATCGGGGCTGCCCCTCTGTGGGGCTGAGCCCCCATGCTGCCCCATGGCCATCCTTCCCTGGTCATCCTTATTTCTCAGCTCCCTCCCAGTCCCCTCAAAGTCTCCCCGTGGGCAGCCCGTTTGGCCGCCTGTCTTCCTGGTGGGAGTGTCAATCTGCTTGAGGGTAGGGAGGCTCTGCAGAGGGATCCAGACAGGCTAGATCCATGGGCTGAGGACAGTGGTATGAGGTTTAACAAGACCAAGTGCCAGGCCCTACACTTGGGTCACAACAACTCCAGGCAATGCTACAGGCCTGGGGAGGAGTGGCTGGAAAGCTGCCCAGCAGAAAAGGATCTGGCAATGGCAGTCAACCACCAGCTGAATATGAGCCAGCAGCGTGCCCAGGTGGCCAAGAAGGCCAACGGCATCCTGGCCTGTATCAGAACTAGTGTGGCCAGCAGGACGAGGGCAGTGATCATGCCCCTGTACTTGGCACCAGTTGAATACTGTGTTCAGTTTTGGGCCCCTCACTACAAGACACTGAGGTGCTGGAGCAGGTCCAGAGAAGGACAAGGAAGCTGGCAAATGGTCCAGAGTACAAAACTTATAAGGAGCAGGTGAGGGAACTGGGGTTGTTTAGACTGGAGAAAAGGAGGCTGAGGGGAGACCTTATCACTCTCTACTACTACCTGAAAGGAGGCTGTAGTGAGGGGGGGGAGTCAGTCTCTCCTCCCAGGTAACAAGCAATAGGACAAGAGAAAATAGCCTCAGCTTGCACCAGGGAAGGTTTAGGCTGGACATTAAGAGAAATTTCTTCATGGAAAGGGTTGTCAAGCACTGGAACAGGCTCCCCAGGGAAGCAGTTGAGTCACCATCCCTGGAAGGGATTCCATGTAGATGTGGTGCTTAGTGACACGGGTTAGTGGTGGACTTGGCAGTGGTTAGGTTAATTGTTGGACTTGATGACCTTAAAGGTCTTTTCCAACCTACATGATTCTATGATCACAAATTCTCACCTGACTAAACAGCCACTTTAATCTCATTCATGAAGAAAAAGGTCAGACAGCAATCACAAAATGTATTTAAGCTTCCGAAGTCTGAAATAAGTGTGCAATCATCAATCATTTGTAATTTCCATTGATTTAATAACCCACACTGCTGATACCATAGGGTAGCACCAGTCCATAAATTCAATCCGGGACATCATTTTTACTCCTGTGATAAAAGTATTATGAGGCCTACCTCACCTATAATCACCACAAGCTAAGGTTAGAAAGAAACTACAGGTAGTAAAGGGAATGTCCAAGTAATTTTTTACAGATGCCTGTTTAATCTGTTTTGTAATCAGGAGCACTCATGTTATCTGCACCAAGTGTTCAGGGTATTTTTTGCCATTGCATTGCCATCCTGTATGCTTACATAATTTTTCCTAATGCCTCCATCACATCTCCCCTGCTGCATTTTCAAGTCATTATTTTCTGTATATCCCATCTCTCTGCCACAGTCCTTTACATATCTCACCATCATAACCGTGTCTACAGTTAGCTCTCTTCCCCACCCCACTGCTTCTTTCAAGCTTTCAACCCATTTTAAAGATATGTTTAAGATGCTTTTGTTCACTTTCTGGGTGGTAGGTCAAGCAAAAATTACACCCACAAAACTCAAGCCAGAGTGCAAAAAATCTGCTCTTTGAGAAGGGCTCAGCACTGAACAAGACCAACCTCCTACACAGAGCCTGGTTGCAGCACGCAGGAGCACCAAATCCCACAAAGTATGCACAGCAGCCAAGTAGTCTGCAGGGATTCTACGCCTTTTTATTTAGGTGTGTATTCACTGTTTAGTGATTGATTGTTTAGTAGATTTAATGACTTTCCTAGATCTAGCTAAGATAACCTCTATTCTTTTGTTTGTTTCTTCAACCACTAATTGTGCAAGGATATGGAGAGGGTGAAGGGAAAAACTGTAACATGTTTTATCTTGTTAGCTGTTGCCCTTTGCTCTTTTAAGTGTGAAGGGACCTTTTAATGTTTTATGGCATAAGAATACAACCAGATCTAATATATATATGTATAAAAGCATTTGGAATTATTTCAAACCTTAATTCTTCATACTTTCTCTTGTAAAACACTGTTGAACTTGTGCATGCTCTTTATTTAAAAAAAAACCAACCAAACAAACAAACAAAAAAAACAACCCAAAAAACAAACAAACAAAAAAAACAACCCCAAAAAAACCACAACCAAAAAAAACCCAACCCCAAACCACAGTTTCAAGTAGCTTTTTACCATGTTTAGGTAGAGCTGCTAACCTTTCTAGAGCACAAGTATATCGTAGAACTTAGTTTTGTCAAAGACAGCAAAAGAAATCAAAAAGAAAAGATCTGCCCTGGAACAGCCCAAGTAAGTAGAATTGCCAATGACTATAAACGTGACTTTCAAGGAACAATATTAGGCTAATAGGGAGATGTTCAGATAAGCTTACTGCACTGAGACCAAAATCTTAACTGGAATGTATAATTAAATGCACAGTTTTCTCTCTAGATTTCTTATTTGCAAATTCATAACTGTTGATTAGGTATTAAATGTAATGGTTGGGGTGTAGTCCAACACTATTTGTTAATTCTGATTTGGGGATTTGCTCTAATTAGATAGTACTTTGACAGTGCTGCTTCATTCAGTTTGATTATGTTTATAATAGCTTTAATCTTAGCAATACAAGTCAATATTTTTAGTAAAATGTAAAAAAAATTAGTAAGATGTGATTTCAAATAAACATACAACAGAAAGCTGATTTGCTATGTTTTAATTAGATGTGTTGTATATTGCAAGCCATGTCAGGTGACTAGAAATTAACTGAATAGGTCAGTAGAGCAGACAAGTCCCTCTTAAATTTCTTTTCTTTCTCATACAAGCTAAAGAAAGAAAAGATAAGAAAAAAAAACTTTGTAAGGTAAAATAAAGAAGGCCGAGTTATTAAGCACATAAGGAGGAGTATATGATGTTTGGCATGTTTAGCTACAAAACAGCAGAAGGTGGCTGACAGACTCAGGATGCAGCAAGTACATTCCCGCTCTGTTATAGGGGTTTTCAATCCTTGAAATGAGACTTGAGAGTTCTCTACTGGTTTTCTTTTTCTTCTTTAGCTCTAAAGTAAGCTCTTTACCATTTCATCATAACATTGCCACCATACAGTTTTGAAGGAAGGAAGGATTAAAGGTGAACAACAAATGAGTGGTTTTTGTGTGGGTAGAGATGGCAGGTGGGTGTTGAAGAGCTTTTTCCTTCTCTAGCAGTCTTAGTGGACTTTGAGATACAAAAATCATTTTACTGACTTCTTTACAGATTATTATTCAAGCAGACAAAGCCTAACTTGGAGAAAAGGCTTCACACAAAGACTTCACTCACAAGACCCTTTTGCACTGAACTGCAGAGGAGAGAAGAGTCCATGCTTCAAGCACCATATAGCTAAGCTAGGTGCTAATAGGGTACTCCAGCACCTCCTTCAAGAGGAACAGCACCCCACTGCTCCAACTCACAAAGGCGTATCCACAGAGATGCTCCAAACCAGGACTTGGGTTTGTTGTGCAGAAAGGACAGGGCTAAACAAGTTTAATTCCTTGTGTTTTTCTTTAATTTCTTTAATCAATTTCACATCTTTTCTGTTTCCACATAGTCCTGTGTTCAAGAACCGTCCCATGTAGAGCTCAGTTAATTTTCAGGAGAAAGTTGTTCAGAAATGAAATGAGGTTCTGCAGCTATTGTGCAGTACTGTAAACAGGTATTAATTACATGATTAGCTTTCCACGTGACAGTAGCACACACAGAACTACAGGGTTATTTTTGCAGAGCTGAGCACAATATGAAGATAGGGGCCTTTTCACCTGCTTACAACACAGTGACAAAAACCACTTTGAGACAAAGACACCTAGAGCTCTATGCCAGAGGTCTTCCTAAGATTTGTTAAACGTTAGCATGGACAGTTTACCCTATTCTGCAGGCATGCAGAGAACCTGTAGTCTTATCTTACCTCCCCCCATCTTTTTGAACAAGAAAACTGAAGTCAATGGGGCTGACTCAATGCACACCACAGAAGAGAATAAGCTTTTCAGACTGAACCCCAGCAAGACACAGACAGATTTAAAAGAATTTCTTCAGTGATGCCTATCTGTTAGGAGGGATAGCTGCAGAAGTTTAACCACATTTAGTGAAGAATGAACACTCTAAGCGTGCTGGTAATGCCTTAATGGTCATTATGAAGTTACAAAGCCCAGCAAGGCAGAGCAAAGCCTCGTCACCAGTGCCTGGGAAACCACTTCACCAAGGAAGTGATGTCAAGCACACTCTGACCTGTACCCTGATGGAAATTCCAGCTATTCTGATAACAGGATGCTGCTGTAATATGGCTTATGAGGTCAGGCAGCACACAGAGCTGCAGCAAGGGCTGGGGACTAATAAGCAGAGACCAGCTGACAAAGCAGGGGATAGTAAATCCAGGTGTATGGAACAGCTGCTTGGATAGAAAGTTCTGCTGCATGAACCTATGCTGATCCAGCACTCTTCTAACTTGGAGATGCTAAAGGCACAGAGCTGCTGGCTCCCTCCAGGCTTTCTCAGCAGAAAAAGAAAATGGTCGTTCTGCTACTTTCTTACACTTTCTGTTCTTTCTCAAATGTGTGTGCTAGGCCTGGACAGACTGACATGCACATGGGAGAGCTGATGGAAGATCAGTAGCAGGCAGTTAGCTCTACCAGTCATGGAAGACAGGGCTCCTTCACACATCAGCTAGTGTTGAGACTGGTGTATACGTTCATCTCCTCTTCTCATGTTATGGTGGAAAGGTCAGCACTGCATCTGGTTGGTAGAGAAACCATGCAAGATCCCCCAGCACAGTTCACCAAATCTACCTGCAAGGAGTCAATGGTTGTGACTTACCCCTTGTTATTTAGAGTTTTGCTTACCGCTAGGAAACCTTGACAGTGTGGAAGAAAATAAATCTCTCAGCTGAGTGGTATTTGACCTCCCCAAACAGGGATGGGTCCAGCTCTGCTTCTGTCAGTTTTCCTAAGGAAGTGATGTATCTTTTCACATACATAGTTGCATTACTGTGTGCTCTGTGCTAGGAGTAGCAGGGGTTGTGGCATGTCCACTGGTATTTTACTGGGCTGTATCTATCTCTATAAACACCCGCAAATTCATAATATGGTGATTTGCACTCAGTGATGCTTGTGTATGATGTACTCGCAAGGAGTCACTAAATTCACTTGGATACTCAAACCAGAGACAGACTCAGACAACATGATCCAATCGTATCAAAATTTGCCTTTACTGAACTTAATTTTTCTTCATTCGAAACACAGATACACACAGGCACACACTTTTCAAAACATGAATCCAGTATGACCTGTGCTGACAGCAACCCTCCAAGTGTCTCCTCTCCAGCTATAAGAATATTCAAGATCCTTCCTCCCAAAAAATTTACTCCATAAAAACCCAAACCACACACTGCAGATTTGCGACTCACCACAAGCAAAGACTAATGAAAAAAAGGAGTAGAAATTTTCATTTAGTGTTTGATTCACTAAATCCTTGTATATTTGAATTAAAATGAAGATGCTGGGATTTCTCAGCTTGAATGCTGCAAAGTATGGGGCAGCAGAATCAACAAGCTTAGACCATGCTGCCAAGGTACTCATGAAAGGTTGAAGTTGCATATGCAGCACATGATGGCGAGGCTGTACAGTGCCTGCCAAGGCCATACCAGCACTGGACTCTTCTGATCAAGGCTTTCCTTTCAGTATCACTACCTGGTACACTTAAGAGTAGGCAGGGCCCCAGATTTTTTCCCCCTTTGTAACTTGGAGAAAATACAGTTCCCCCCATCTATCTATCTATCTATCTGTCTATCTATCTACACACACACGCACATCTCCAGTGTCTTTCCTTTGATGATTTCTGTATGGGCTGTGTAACACTGGTAAGTCCCTCACGTCTTCGATTCAGTCTTAGGAGGAACTTAGCAAACTGGCCCTACTCCAGCAAATGCACAGACACATCTTTAATGTTTAGACACGATGATATAATTCATATGCTTAACTTCCAAGGACATGCCTCTGTGTTGTGCTGGAATGAGGCCAGGGTACTCAACACTTGCCAGGCTTGAATCTTTGATCATAGTGCACACTTCACTTTGTATCAAAACAGGATGGTTCCTTTTAATCAAATGGAGGTTTTGACATTTTGTTTAGCCACATTTTATGTCTGCAGATCTTAAGATATTTATATTTTTTTACTCTATCATGTATTAAACACTATTTCTTTTCCCACAGGAGAAATTAAACACTCATTTTTCTTACTAATTTGTCTACACAGTCTATTAATAATTCAGGAACAAAAATCTCAGTGGCACCCAATAAGAGCTGTGTTAACGTACGATGCCTTTTTCACACCGGCATGAAAGCAAGATAGTTACTTTTCATAAGCGACTCCCACAACATGTTTGTTGTACAAATACTGTAAAAGAGAGCAAGTTAATTTCAAAATATTTGCACCACTGAATGCAGCAGAGCTGGCAGACTCTATGTGGGAAAACGGTGCACGTGCAGCACAGAGGACAGAAAATGTATTTGGAGAGGAGAGGAAATGACATGGCCAAGCCTTAGGGAAAGATTATAAGTGTAAAGGTAGCTGGGGGAACTGAATATGGAGGTCGTAATTTTGTTTTCTTAGAGAGAGATATGGATGGGGGGAGGAAAAAAAAAAAAAAAAAGGCAAGCAAATAAACAAAACCCCCCAAAAACAAACAAAAAAAGAGGCAAACAACCAAAAAAACCCCACAAAACAAAACAACCGAAACCAAAACCAAACCAAACCAACAAAAGGAAGAAATTCATGGAGCTACCTAAGTGAGCAGAACCAGAGGGACTCTTCTCTCCCACATCATCCCTGTAGTGTAGAACTCCATTGTGAAAGGGCTAAGAAACAGCCCGGGCATGATTTGGATAGTGTGGGCAACATTACTACAATAGAAGAAAAGAAACAAAACCCAAAACAAAACCAAAAGGGCTATTATTGTACACTTGGAAATGCCCCTCAGAATTGTGTGTCTATAGGTATATAGGACCACAATACTGTAACAAGAAAAGGATTTTGGAGAGCTACAGCAGGACAGTGGGTAGAGCAAGTCCAGGGCATAAAAAAACCTGTTATCTTCAGTCTGAGGCAAACAAAGCTGGTTAAGATTTCTACAGAGGGAGGGTTGGTTTAGGCTAGTATGTCTGAGATCTTGTGCAGAAACAAGCACTCACATCCTGACCACCTACAGTCTGCAAAGCTCTAGATAGCAGAAAAATCACAGGGAGAGAAGATAGGGACATGGACAAATGCTCTGGCAAAGAGATAAATAATACGGTCTCTGATCTAGAAGGGATGGAGATAAAAGCAACAAAAGGACTAAACAGCTATGAGCTGTGGAACATAAAGAGGTCTGGGCCAACTGTAGAATTACCCTTGCTTTGTCAGCTCTGCTGCACATTGTCTGGAACAGGGAAACTGTAATTTAGGGACATGATTAAAAAAAAATAGCATCATACTGGAATAAGGTAATATGATCAACTGGAGCCAGGAACTAATGGAATCAAAGGAGACAGGGAAATAAGGGACCAGAGACTAGAGAGTTGAGTAACCTCTGTCTAGAAGCATTTCTGCAAGACTGAATTGAGAAAGACGACAGCCCAAAACCTTAACTAAGTAATGCACCAGTACCTGTGTCCGGAACATTAAGCTTCTCCTTTCTGTGCTTACATTTGCTGACAATTTTGTGGAATAAGTTCTTTTTCTGAGACTGGAATGAACCTACAGACAACATTAATAATACATACTTTTAATCAGCAGTTTTTAAAAAGAGTACAACAGTCACAGTACGTACTATACAACCTCCCCTTCCACTAATACAGGATGCCATTTCATGGGGAAGCACAATACCTGGCCTTCTACCAGAATGGATTCTGGAGGCTTTCTGCAGGCTGTACTTCAACCCATCAGCTCCCCATGCTTAAGCATATACAAAGAATTTTGGAGCGTGATGACTTTAAGAAACCTTAGCCATACCATAAAACAAGGTGTTTGCTCACTTATTTAAAGATAGGCTCTGTTTGGCATATGTACTGGGTTTGGCTGGAATTAAGCCTTTCCTCACAGCAGTCTGGATGGTGCTGTGTTTTAGACTGGTGACCCAAACAGTTTTGGTAACACACCAATGTTTCAATTACTGCTTAATAGTTTTAACAGAGCATCAAGATCTCTTTCTCACTCTGCCATCCCAGCAAGTAAACTGAGGGTACGCAAGAAGATGAGAGAGGACAGAGCTGGAACAGTTGACACACTGATCAAGACCTATTTCATACCGTGTAACATCATGCTCAATAATAAAACAGGGGGGAAGTTTTCTACCAAAATAGTCACTGCTCAGGGACTGGCTGGGCATCAGTTTGTTAGTGGTGAAGTCTGGTTTTTACATCACTCATTTCCTCCCTTCCTCTGCTTCACTTATGAAACTGTCTTTAGCTTGACCAAAAAGGTGGTTTTTTTATCTTGCCTTTGCCCTTCCAATTCTCTCCCCCATTCCACTGGCTCAAACTGAGCAAGCAATAGGCCGTGGGCTTAACCTACCAGCCAGGGTCAACCCACCACAGCGTGCAATAGTTACCTTTGCCAGTTTGATGGCCAGAATTGAGTTTAGACTAAGTGCAGAAGTAAAAGCTCCCAGTAGAGGAAGGTAAGGTTATGCCCACAGCCTTCACTAGTAGTAGTCAGAAAATATCTTGCGTGACACCAGACCACAAAGTTGTGTCACTAGCATCAAGACACTATCCTTTGTCCCACTGAGTAAACCATGACAGAACAGCAACACAGATGTAACAGAACCAAAGATGAAACAGATGCATACTCTCTACACTGCAAAGCCATTTTTACGGAGTTACTTTTCAGAAACTGCACTTTAAAAATCTAATTTCCAAAGATACACCAGGCAAGCAAGTCTTCAGGCTAGATCAGTACAGACTGGCCCAAACAGAAGTGAGATGCACTGCAGGTGACAAGACAGCTTATAGCTGAACAAGAGGGTGTTCTTTCCATCTGCAGTTAATTTAGGACAGGATTTTACCCACCACAAATACACAGCTACAATCACATAGCAACATGTGATCAAGGTAAGCTTACATCATGTATCTGCAAGTTACCATCACTGGTTCTCCATATGCAGGGAAAGGAGGAGAAAAGGAGAAAAAGCACATGCAAGAAGGATATAGTCTTGTAAGGGTAAAACCATTCATAAACACTAGGCTGTTTGTATAATGCTGAAAACTACTAAAAGCTAAAACCCAGCCAGAAACGTGTAGAAATCTTAAAATATTGTACTGCTGGCTTTGTGGCTCACTGCTTCTTGGTTTTTTTACTTCTGAAGATATCTTTGGGGAAAGATTAATCTCCCAAAAATCTAGAGGTCAAACAACAAGCCAAACAAATTCCATGCAAGAAACCACCTGAATAGCTTCACCAGAACTTTTACAGAAAATATCAGGAAGCTCAATAGAAGAGGCCACATTCATTCAAACTGATTCAAGTGTTTTCTGTAAATTTGCAATACCTTCCCGAGTATCAGAGCTGGATAAGCAGTTTAATGCCAGTGCAATAAAAATGCAAAGAAATTTAATTTTCCCTCAGGCAGGCTGAGGGAAAGCCTAAGTGAAAAATTTCAGCTTTTCTGAAGACTAAGATCAAACGCTTCATCTGCATCAACAGAGACAAGTCTTCCCACAACAGTTTCACATGAAGACAGAGGTACGTAACTAGATGATTCTTGTGACATTTTTCTTACTTACTACTTTTTAAATTAGAAAATTTGTGGGTTTTGCAGGTGCTATGTAAAGTGTTGCTTATTTCGAGCATCACACAACTCTCCATTTCTACAGCTCAGCCTGCACCCTGTAGACCATTTCAATCAGCATCTTAGACAGTCAGTGTCAGAAACTCTAAGCAGAATAACTGAAATGAAACACTCACAAAAAGATGACAAGCACTGCATGAAGAAGGAAACCCATGTCTTTAATCTCTTTTTTACCATGCAAGGCATCTTTATCATAAGCTTGTATCTGTGACATGTAGGTACCTCCAAAACATTTACCACTTACACATAAAATTTTGTTCCCAGATGGAAAATCCAAGGACATTGACTTCAGTGGGGTCAAAAGAGAAGCTGCCTTTTCATACAGAAGCTTCCAATTTCCTTCCCTTTTATCTGTTATTCCTGGGAGACAGAGCCTACTGACACTTGAGTGTCCCTCAGCCATGAATGCAGTGAAAGAGAAAATGGGCTAATAGCTAAATAGGTCAACATGTCATACTCAAAACTGGAGAATATAGCTTCTGACTCCACAAGAAACTTCATCCACACTCCCAGCCTGAACTACCTCACTGTTCTTGGTGAAAAGCCACACTGCAATCACTCTCACACATAGAGAAATTTGGTCTAGTAATTACTGAATAGACTACCTAGTGGTTCTTTGAAAACAGCCACATCCCATCCTGCCTCTAGATTAAGGCCTAGAACAGTGAACTACCAAATACAGTATGTTTCCATGGCATATTAAGGTATGAAAACCAGAGGGTTTTTTTTTTTTTTTTCTTTTCTTATAGTGGAAATTAACTGAACTAAACCAATATGGAGAAGGTAAAATGTAGTCTGGACCAGAGAGGACATCTGCATGTAAGAAAGGCTAAACAAGGGGCCATTCCTGAGATCATGTGCTGGTTTTGTCTGGGATAGAGTTAATACCTCTTTTCAGGCTCTCACTAGCAGGTGACCCAGGGGCACAGCTTAGCCACCCTCACCCATGCAGGAGTTTACAGGTTGGATGGGTGGGCTACACCTGTTTCATGAGGATGGAAGGCAAGCACTCTGAAACTTTGAACAAATGCCACTTGTCACCATTAAATCCAGACAAAAGTCCATGACTGGAAAAAAACCTAAGCAACCTAAAAGGTTTGCTGTTAGGCACTGGACACTGGATGTGATTTCCTATAGAAAGCTGAAAAACCTCACCTTGTAATGTTAGTTTACTTGCTATTGTACACCCATCTGCAAGCATAAAGTAAGTCCTTTCTCCTGCTCCCTGTCCTCTATTGGAAAAATTCTACATGGCCCTTCCTTTCCCAAGCATTTCAGCAGTTGCTGCAGGACTTAACCACCTGCTAATGCTGACTTGTCCATTGTGCTCACTGAGGGTGGTAGGGATTTCCTCCTGGGAATACTTACTACAGCAGCTGCTCGAGGAAGCAGCAGGCAAGAAAATTAACCCACCATATGTCATGACCCCTAACTGCATTTTGGGGCATATGTTCTCTCTGCTCTCAAAAAGATCCCTATTTTGAAGGGCCTGATCAAATAGAGAATAACATGATCATAACAAACCCAGGACAAACAGATTTGTCTGTGCATTTCTGCATCTCTCGGGAGGAAGATGCTGTCTATTTAGGTCACGTTCTTTGGAACATTATGCCACGAGATCTCCAGGCATTTGACTGCTTTGAACTGAGCCAAAAAAACCCCCAAGCTAACACCAAGAGGAATGCCACACAGAAGTGTCCCTTTTAACCTTTCTAGTCCTAGAGGCCACACACACACAAAAAATTTAAAAATAGTTGTAGCCAATTCCTTTCTCAAATAAGAGGACACTATGCATGCCTTTCCTTGCTTTCCCCCAATGAAAGCTTTAGTGAATTGCTTAGTGTGTAAGTGAGCATTTCTTCACAGCACAAGGCAGAAATAATGACTATGCCTGTTGCTCATTTCTGCATACGAGCAGATTAGTGACTCACTGCAGACTGCTGACTTCTGTGTGGTGGGATGTTCTGGCACATATGCCACTGGAAAGAAGGGAGGGGAAAAAAAAAAGAAAAAAAAAAAGGAATCAGTCACAGCTCTAGCAAATGTCAGAGCAGGCCATCTGCAGAGATTCAGCGTAGCTGTATTTTTCAGCCATTTTACGACATTATTATTGTATACGCACACTCCCAGTTCAAAATGCTTGAGGTAGAATTTGCCAAAGAATTGTGACTATTTCAATCCTGCTCTCACTAAAGAGAGACCCTGGTGGAGGCAGACTTTGGACAATTTGGAAAGCTCTGGGGGAAAAAAATGCTCTCATTTAAGAAAGGGCAATTTTTTTTCCTTAAACACGTGGATTTGGAACAGCTTTCGCTACAGGGGTTTCAGCTGTTTTTATATGAAAAGGACTGGCTGAAGTGAGGACTGGACAATGGAAGGAACCACTGGGCACTGACCCGCTCATTTTCCGCTTAGGAGGAACAAAACATCCTGGCTGTTTGGGTTAGGTAGCAGATCTGGTGTCTTGTAAGTATAGCTTAATGACATTTGACACAAAAATCAATTTGGCACTATTTACTCCAAAATAAAATATATTAAGCCATACAGCCCTAGTCAGAGGAGGAGAGGCACGAGAGGAGGAAACATGCCAGAACTACTAACAAAAACATTTCTCCATTTTTATTCACCTAACGTCCTGGGGAAGTTTTAGTATGCAGCACTCCCAACTTATTTTCCAAATTTTTAATATAACTTAGTAGGCTCTGATCTGTGGACTGTACTTATCTGAGAACTGAGAGTGCCTGGGAAGTTTATGATCATGCACAGGGTCATTCGGAAGAAGCAAGGAATGATTTCAAAGAGTGTTTACTAAACCTATCCTTAGTGATTACTGTCTGTTTTTTGGAAACATCCAGAGGCCCCAGCCACTAGCGAGCACTATTTGTGGTGGACATCTCTTCTAGTTACCTTAGAGACAACCCCAACAAAGAGCAAAGCAGGAGAGACAACTCCACACAACGCAGTAATGCAGAGCACAGCACAAAATTAAGGCCTCCTACTTTCCAACCCTCATAAGACCATACTGATCCTTCACGGTTCATGCTCATCCCATTGTAAAAATAAGAGGCTACTTTGCATAATTCTGATAGTGTAAAAAAGCCCACAATAACTCAAAAACCCCAGAACCATTCTGAACCATTTTGTACAATATGACATTTTAATTTCCTGCAATATTTTCAGGAGCCCAGTACTCAGGCCTGTACACTTAACACCTCTGGAGGTCAGTATTCTCTAACTGTCTTTGAACTCGTCACAGTTCACAGGCAAGCCAATGATGAGGCTGAATGGTCTGTCAGTATACCACAAATTAAACTGAGGATTCAGCTTAATGGATGTCTGGCTCAGCTGGAACAGTTTCCCTACTAAGCTAGTAAGCCAGCTTGTATGAAGTTCGGTTCAGGTCATTTCAAATCCACAACTTGCATCCTAATTTTAAGCATCCTAACAAACTAGAACAAGTTCAGTTCAACTCATTGCCATGGAAAATTTACTTTTTAGCAAACTTTCTTTTCCAAAAGAAAAATGTTTTGTCAGAAAGTTTTTAGCTACCCCTCGAGAGCTGAACTTTATTCTCCAGGGAGCAGGAATGACTGACACGAGCCGACAGCTTGCCCAGCTAACTTGAGTGAATTCAACATTCAATTCAAATTAGGAGCAGATATCATTAGCTCCGTCTGGATTCAGTTTGCGGCTGCAGTTAGATGTTCACTACAGAAACAGCAGTGTCACTATCAGATATTCCTGCCCTGGAGCTGCTTGTTGCAACCCCGCAGTTCAGTTGGTGGAAGAGTTCATGTGACTGTTTACCATCTGCTTCAGTGCAAAGTCAGCTGGCTTAGTTTAAAGAGCCCTTATTGTCAGCTAGAGGCAAATGCTCTGTGGCTTCCTCTGCAGGGCTGTGCCAAACCTACTTACATCACGCCTGTAACCTGCCTGCAGTTATGTTTCTGACCTTCCCTTGAGACATGGTTGGATATATTCCAAAGCTTTTTAAATGATGCAAACAAGGATAAAAATTAAGCTCTTGTGTATGAACCTAGCCAAAAGCAGAATGCAGTCCTGGGCTACCTGACCAAGGTAGCATTCCAGTATGCCATTCCCAAACAATGTAGGGCCTGAAAAAGTTTTAGACATACAGACATGTGAACAGATAAATACTGTAGCAAGAAATCCAAGGAGCTGCTATTGCAACCGCAACTGCCAGATCACAGTACATTAGGAGATCTTGTTCCCAATAGATGTTGCTTAATTAACCACTCTATTATCATACTGTAATGCAGTTCATTCGTGCTCATTGAAAAAGTTCTGTCACAAAGGTACCATAAAAAAAAAAAAAAAAAGCATTTGAAGTCAGAACTCACTTGGTATTAGCAAAAGTCTACTTTTGCCAAAGTGACTGCTCCACATCTAATTATATAAATACAAAAATCAATACCAAAATTGGCATGCACTAGAAAAGAACAGCTGCTCAATCCTGCATACTGTAATGTGATTATTTGTGAAGCATTCAAAAGGCATAGATCTAATCTGAGGTCACCTGTCTAAAATAGCTGTATTAAATCTGAAAACCTGCCAGTCAGTGGAACTACCATCACAGCAGAAAAAGAAACAAGCTTCACATTGTGGACTGTGTATAACAAGGATTCTTTTGAGCATAGTTTTGTCTTGTAGAATTACTGGTATGTCATTCCTTTTTTTCGTGATGCTTCTGCACTGCAGGTACACATCAGTATTTCTGCCACTGTCTAGGAGTAGTTTTCTCTACCATATTCTCACTTCTCTACCACTGCTGTGTCACCAGTTGTCTGTATATAAACCAGGCAGATGTGTCATGAATTTCTCCCTCCAGAAGCCTCAGCAACAGTTCTGGGTACAGAACTGGTTTTCCTATCTTCTAACCCTTTTTTATCATGTCAGGATATCTGTGCTCTAAACTTCATGAGGGAATAAACAAAACCAAGCAAACAAACAACCCCCCCAAAAAACCCCAAAACAAAACACACACCAAAAAAACCAACCCACAAAAAAAACCACAAACCAACAAAAAATAAAACAAAAACCCCCAACAAAATCAAAACAAACAAAAAACCCCCTAAGATTTTAACTCTAAATGTTTCATTCAGACATCTCTGGTAAATCCTGTTTTAATTTATAGAGTCTAAAATTGCAGTGAATTGCAAACTGGCATAAAACTGTATTTTGAAAAATGTCAAAATGTAACCTTTTGACCATCTCCCATTTCCCCCCCATTTTCTCCTGAGAAAACTTTTCACTGACATCACAAATATTCATGGTTTTAATACATTTTCTTTCTACAAGGAACAGATCTCACATACAAACTCTAACCTGTTCTACTCAGCATGAAAATCAGGAGTCAAGAGCACAGTCAGAAAACTAACCCAGGTGAGAATTAGCTAACTTCAGTATTAGGAGTAAGATTTATTTGACTTTTACACTTTTCACATGTAGCAGCAAAATAAGAACGTATACATTTCTGAGCTTGCCATAGCATTGCTGATGCTTAAGAATGTATTGCACATAGTAATTTACCTTTGTTGGATTTTGGCTGTTCAGATGAGCTGCTTCCAACCTTTCTCTTTTTCCTTGGAACAGCCGAATTTTTCCTGTCAAAGGTAATAGGACTGTATTGAGGGAGGCTGTTGAATTTCTTTTCAAATTCTTCTTCCAACTTTGCTAAGCTAAAGGGGAAACAAAACCAATCAAATTAAATGTAACTCTATTTTTTTCTGGAGAAAAAAAAAAGGTATTGTTTAGGAGCGCATGTGTGTAAATACACACCCATCTACGGAGACAGAGAAGAGATAAGCCACACACACACTGTAAACATCAAACTAGTGTATATTAATCCAATTTTGGGATGAGAACGTACACTCCAGCTTCTGCATCTGTAACTCAGTACTAACTGATTACATTAGTTGCATCTATTAAAGTGAGAAAAAAAAATAAAATCAATGTCATACTGATGACATTTAGCTCTGTTTCCTGCACAGATTCATAGAGGAGATTTGTCTGTTCTGTGTGGGGAATGAAAAAAGACAATAAAATCAATAAACAAAACACCCAATAAAATAACTTCACATAAAAGTCTTTACACTGGAACAAAACCAACATTTCAAACCAGAAGAAGTCAAACTATTCAATCCTCTGGGTATATTCTAAAACCTCACACTTGGGGGTGGGAATAAGCTTTTTATTTGTTCTGGGGAATTATATTTTTCTCCCCTCATATTTTATTTGTTGCAAGATGAAAAATGCAACTGACTCATGATTTTGTGAAACCAACATCCCTCATACTTCAGCCCAACCTGAATGACTGTAACTAGATTACCTATGCTCAAGAAATCCACAGACATGGTATTGTTGTTGCCAACAGCCAGATGAAAACCAACCACTCAAACAGGCCAGTATGGCATGGCATTTCTGACTACATGGCTTACATAAGCACTCTGTCCCAGCAAATTTTTGCAGACAGGCAGCACAGGAAGGAATTGCGTTTTAATAAAAGGCAATGTGCACCACTAGACATATTATAAAGAGCCCTGCCAATGACATGGGAACAATGACATTTGCTACTCATCTTTATTTCTGTTCGCTACAGAAAACCTAAACTTGACAGAAGTCATCAAGAGTGTTGGAGTGATGGTCCTTACACACAGTACACTTGGAAGTATCACAAAAAACATGGCATTTCTCTGTGCTCTCTCAAGCAGCACTTCAAGCAGACTGCATTCTGGAAGCTTTGGTACACAGAATGATACTTCATTTCATCTCTGTAATCGTTACTTCTTTCAGTAGCAATCTTCCCTCTTTAACATACAGCTCTGGCTTTTGACGTGTGTGTGCATGTGACAATGTGTGTGCATGGTGGGGTTTGGTTGGTTAGTTTTGGGTGTGCATGTGCACGCACATGTTTTTGTTTTGGTTTTAAATCACAAGTATCTGATGTGAGCAGTGCTCGCTACTGCTACCTTTCTCTTCCATGCAGATGTTCCCTGCCAACCACAAAACAAAACGATTTTCTGCTCTGACAGCTGTCACGCAATTCCATCCCACTGCCTGTTGCCATCTACCTTGTTTCCTGGCCCAAGGGCATATGAGGGGCTACAGCTCTAATTGCGACAGCCCAACCCTGAAAGCAGATGAGCTGCCATCCTGGCTAGTAATTTACAGCTTGTGTAACATCGAGGCAGTGGAGAGTGCTGCTATTGCTATGTGGGTGATTAATTATTTAAAATAAATAAATAAATAAAATCACATTGTTATGAATTTTCAGAGCATCTCGCAGCCTGGTTAGACACGCGTAGCTGAGCCAAGGTCTTCGCGCCGTACAGCCCAGTCCTGCCAGGCAATACCTGCAAACAGAGCACTGCTTGGCAAAGGAGTGGGCTGCATGTGGACAAAGCACACCTGACAGGGACCACTGGGGAAGTGTGAACTGCTGGTGGAGAAGGCAGGAGTACACAGGGCAAAAGACATCATTCCAAAGGGGTGAGGGCCCTCCCCCCCTACACACACAAAATGAGGGCAAGGGGATGCTGAAGGGAGCAGAAAGAATTAAAAGGAGCAGGCAGAGGTAGAACCAGCTCTTCGAGTAGCCAGATCAGGTAGAGCAATGAACAGGGATAATGGATACCTTCTCCAGCACTTATGCTCCACAAGTTACCAATTCTGCCCTTGCAGAGTTCAGTAAGCAAAATACATTAATGACAGGACTGAATCAACGACCAAGATTGGCAAGTATGTATTTTCCCTATCCAGACAGCTAATGATGGTAGAACAGTATTTGTCTAATGAATTAATTATTTACACAATTTTCCTAGGTTCTTTGAATGAATCATTTATAATGACAGGGATTTTTTTAGCTAGGAGATGCATTCAGTTTTCACACTATTAGGTGTGAGAAGTTTTTAATTTTAAATTAAAAAGGAATTGAAAAGAAAGATTGAAAAGTAATTACAAAACTTACATACAATGCACTAAAGTACAAGAAGCAATCCATTAATTTTTCTTGACTATTCCAAGCAAACAAGACTTGGAGTTTTTAATCATTTTAATACTTCTACTAAAAAGTGAGCTGCAGCTAAATTTCACGTAGACTAGGTTATACCACAAGCACACACAAAAGAAACTGATTACCATTTTAAGCACAAAGTGTGGAAAATCTGCACCTTTTAAATTCATTTTCACCCTCTGAGTTCAGATAATTGGAAGTCTTCATTTGCAAATAAGTATTAATGGCTAAGCAGATTTGACAACTGTGCCTGCAGTTAAATAAACATAATACACTGACAAAAATTCTTATTCATTAACTAGGAAAGTAAGTCTGTGTAGCCTTGCTGAATTTGAATGTGTTTGTAATCATTAATTATTCTTCTGATATATTTAATTTCTTCGTGGTGTACATGAACAGTTTAAACATCTTGTCTCTACAGTGGAAAAGTGATATATTTATTGTAGTTATTTGCCAATATTAGAACGTTGTTTACTCTTCCTCTGTAAGCAATGTCTCCAAGCAGGCAAACGGATCTATTTTTTCTCATCTAATTCTATTTATGATGATTGAACACCTACACAGAAATTTAAATACTGCTTGCTCTGAGAATAGAAGTAACCCTCTCCACCACTTCTTGAGCAGGTAAATATTGCATGGGAATTTTTTAGAAGTGAGCAAATCATGTAATTCAAGTCTGTTTACAGTAAGGCAAACCAGGAAAGATCTCAAAGGAACAACTTTGGTATACAAACAACAGGTACCTAGAGCATGACTCAGCCCAGTCTGGTGATTTTCAGGAATTCTGTCTAGCTATGATTATCTGGGTGCTGGATGCAGTTCCCTTCTCTGCAAAAAGGATGACTCACTCTTAAGTCACCAGGCTGACCTAACTAAAACTTGTAACAGTGTTAAGTTGCAACTTACCCAAAACCAAATTCTTCCTTTGGTTTAGGCTTTTTCGGTTTTTTGTTCCCACTTGTCCCACTTTGGGAAAAGGCCCAGTTTTCTTCATTCCAGCATCCTTCATGATCTGAGGAGTTGCCTTTTCCTGAGCTTCTTTTTCCTGGGATGAAGGCAGAAAATTGTTTCTCATCTTTAGAAAAATGTGCCAAAACGAAGCAAGCTGAGAAGGAACTTGTGCACCCATTCAGTACTGCAACTTATAATGCTTGACCTTCTTGAAGGGGTTACAAAACATTTATTATTTTGAAATGGATAATGATCATATTGACAACTATTTCCACCCCCACCCCATTTTTTTTCTACTACCTCAAATGTCAGAATCTCTCAAGGAATAAAGTAGGGAAAAGAGACGATTAGATTTACAGTAATAAACATCCATAAATTACAAACAGCTTTTCTGACTCTTCTACTTAACACATATATATGTATTAAACAGAAAAATACATCTCAAAACATGACACTGAAAGCTTCCAGAAATGATCTCAAATTTATCCTTCTACAAGGTAAAGGGTTCCTGCTCACCACCTACAGCAAAGCTAACAACCTAAGCGAAAGCACAACACATTTGCCTCTTGTAGTACTGAGAACTACACTCATAACCACAAGAGTTGATTGTACAGCAACAAGCTAATTATTCAGGCTTACATACAACACAAGTCCTGCAGACAACTATCAGCAGGCTGACAAATGAATCAACAAAGCCTTTGGTCAAAATGCTAAATCTCAGATCATGAAAGACCGAGTTTTAAGAATTTGTGAGGTAAGTAGGAATACACATGGGCCTTCCCTGGACCATGGAGTCTGTTCCCTCCATCCACCCCCAGCATCTCAGCTTTCCCATCACACACTGCTCAAACTCCAGTTTAAACAGGCACTTTTGCTCTTCCTCCCACTCCAGGCAGGCTTTTGCAGTTCGTGCTGCAAATGAAACACTCAAAGCCACTCACCTCTGTCTACATTAGCGCGCAGAGATGTGAGCATGCCCTCTGACACCAGAGTTTTATAAAGAGCACCTTTGCAAGATCTCTCCGATTTCCTGGAGCCACAGGTTTCTATCTTTTTAACACAGTCACTGTCCTCAGTTTTGACCTGTCCTGGTAAGCTTTGAGGTACCACCTCCTCTGTTGGGGTCAGTGGTTCCACTTTAATGTTATCAGAAGCCTCACATGGTACTTCCTTGCTGGCTGCAATACTAAGGAAATCGGGAGGCTTTGATTCTTTGGTGGTCTCTGTGGGTTTCTCTTTTGATGTTTTCTTCTCTTTCGATTTCACTTTTTTCTTTGGTGATTTAGTATCCAACACGTTTCCCTTCACATTTGAGATGGGGCGGGGTTTTTTGCGAGGAGTTTCCGCAAGTCTCTCAGCACCCCAGTCCCCCTTTGCAACAGCTTCAATCGTGTACATTACACTTTCAATGTCCGACTCAGAGGACTGCCTCTTTTTACAAGGTTTCTTGGGTGTGGATTTTTCATTTGTGTGCCGGTCCAACTTATTTTTTTTCTTTTTCTTCTTTATCTTTTCTGGCTTTAGCCCAAGGATATTCATGTCAGCCATTGAAAGCTCTGGAGAACAGCACACGTGATCCTTTGTGTTATTTCTCTCAAAAGGACTGTTTTCCATTGCAAGACTAGTAAAATCTCTGCATTTTGCAGTTTCTGCTTCCTCAGGTTTTGTCTCATCCTGGTTTTGGACTTTCTCTATTTCTGATTGTTCTACTTTTCCTTTACAGGAGTCTTTTATTGTTGTTTTTTCCAGTTCTTGTACTTCTGTATCCTCCAGAACATCCCCTCTCACACCTGATGCTTCTGCTTTTGTTTTTCCAGGTTCTTTGACTTTTACACCTTCTGAAGCAAGGCACATCTAAAACGAGTTTAAAAATAGTCCCATGAAACAACCAGCAACTGTTAATGTTACTTACCTACATTAACAGGAGCGTTACACAGGGAATCTCTTTGGCATCTTAGCTCAGGAAAGCAAACTATGCTGAAGGACAGTACTGGAAAACATGCTGAAGCCTGACTGAAACTGATGTGACGCAATGATGGCCAAGGGCTAGAATAAGGCTGGTGGGTTCTACTGCTCTAATATAAAAAGACTCCCAAATGATCTCAGTGGTGTTTCCATAATCTTTTGTTTTACACAGCCTGGAAACCCAATGCTAGACTGATTTTCAGAATACCCTACACACAGCGGAACAATATAGTATCTCCCACTACTGCCACAAACAAGTTGGTTGAAATCTCACATCCATGCCCCCTTCAACTCCCCAATGCCCCTATATGCAATTGTTTCCTCCATTTTCCAAATGGCCCCGCAGAAGGGGGTGAGATGGAAAAGTTAATTGAATCTCGGTAATCAAGACTATTTTCCTTTACTTGAACGTGCAAAATAATTTAAAAAGTAGTAAAAAAGCCTCCCAAATCTTTCTTATAATGTCACAGACTTATTTTGCGAACAACTGCAAAGCAGCAATGGTTGCCATGGTTTTCTCCTCCTGCAGATAACATTAACGGAAACTAAGGCCTTCATACTGTCTGAGGAACAGCAATATTCAAAAAACAGAGCTGTAGAAAGGTCCTCAAACTACTCTGCTCCTGCATGCTCCTCAAACTACCAAGTCCTGCAGACTTGGGAGATCCTCTTGGTTTTGGGTCCCCAGGAAGCTATGCTGACAGTGCTAGAGAGTGCAGTCCTTCACAACACCAAGAAGCTGCACTTTGGAAGACATGCTTTCTTACTACCCAAAGCTGAATTCCCATGGCTAACAGCCACCTGGGGCAAAACCAGATGGAAGAGGCTTGTTTTGAACAAGACATCAGGAGCTTCCCTATCCCACAGCTCAGCCCACGGGCCATGTGGTCAGTGTGGATGTACCCTCCAGAACACTGGGTTCTCTTTAGGTCAATTATAGATTTCTCAAATCAACAAGGCATTTTTTCCTTGCTAACAAAAAAATATGTTTTACACCAATATATGTATGAGCACAACACTATTGCTAGAACACTCTGCAGTAAATTTCCAAAATTCTTGCTGCACAGGGTAGAAAATTCTGATGTGGTTCAGGTCAAGACAGGTTGAGCACGGGAAACACCGGAGCTTGGGCAGCACACTGTGCATTACGAAGAGTGTTAAATCATGCAGAGGAGAACCCTACAACTATGCTGAGGTGGGTTCTTAGTACCAAGGTATTTCTGTGACTTTTTTTTACTTCACTGTAACATAATCACTGTGTGTGATTTTCAAAAGCTAGATCAATCTTTAAAATGGAAATCAATGGACAGCAAGCAATACATCTTCCCAATTCAACACACATACCCCTCACCAATGGACTTTTTTTTCTGTATACCTTTACTTCTGCTGCATTAGCCAACAGTACAGAGGGTTACAGGTGTGGCTACAAAAAAGTGACTTCTGTTCTGTGAGCTCTAAATAAACTTGCTATTCACAGTCTTTAAGACTGGGAAAGCTTTAAAAAAAAAAAAAGCTTAGAAACAAAAGAAATATAAAATTTCTGTAACAGGCCATTGATTTTGGTTTTAACTGTTCCCTTAAGGAGGATCTACTGTGATTATCAAGCAGAGTTTCTACAGAAATTATTGACGTGTTTATTCCCCACTTGAAAAACCAAAACAAATCAAACAGTAGGCGTGAAAAGCAAAATTAAATTAAAGCAACTAATGACCTTTATCAGGACTTTGTATAATGGCAATACCCTAATCTGTGTAACAGACTAATTGAGCCCTCTCTCTCAACTCCTTGTGTCCCAGGCCAAACCAAATAGACAAAACCTCACACCATAAACCAAGGAATTGAAGAAATTTCAATGGTGATTGGAAAGTCTCTTTGCCACCAGGGACTAGTACTTCTCAGCTGCAACACAGACTCTCAGAATCCTCTAAGTTGATGTCTAGTCTGGGGAAATCTTGACTTGTGGAACCCAGGCCATAATAATTTATGCTGCTATAAGCAACAGTGTAATTACAACTGTAGCACTGTTCTGCCTTCCAGACTTTGGCAATCAACGTCATTAGCTTCTCTGCCCCATTGCACCTCTGGTAATTAGTCACCAGTGTTTTAATATTACCTCTGCCAGCTGAAATAACGCTGATGTTCCACACTGCTTTGTTAAATCAGAAGGACCTGAATGGGAGGTACTTGAAGAAATCTGAAGAAAAAAAAAATCAGATGAGGATAAGAAACAAACAAACCAACATTCTTTTATCAGCACAATTCTTTTACATCTACCACACAGCTTTTGAATGGGTTGTTCCCTCCCTCTTCCCAAAATTCCTAGGATTATATACTGAAAAAGAAGTGCAGACCTGTGCATGCTGTTATAAATAAAGCCCTGCTCCACCACTACTCCAGTGGATAATACCGCTGGACACTAGAAGGTATTTGCAGATTTGGAGATATTGTCAGGACTCCCTTTGAGGAATATGATGAACTGAATTATATGGTTTCTGACACATGAACAGTGGCTAAGCACCAACCTAAACCAGCATGCAACCCAGCTGGTGGGTTGAAAAAATCATATCATTGTCATAGCTTAAAGAAGGTTACTCCTGTTAGGCTATGGCACTGCCTGCTGGTATCCTATAGGACTCATATGAAAGAGATGCTATAAAACCAAAGTGAAGTAGGAGTCCTCAAGACTTTGGTAACATTTATTACTCCTCAGAGTATGAGAGGCTGTCTGGCAAGCAGGTGGCTAATTATTTGCCAGCATTTTTCCTGTATCAGGGTGTGATCTTCTGCAATACTTTAGACTGTTTCATATCAGTTTTGAGCTGGCTGCAAACAAATGTTCTTTTTCTAAACAAATTGAAAGTATCTGTCTTAGGATTGACCACTAGTACGAAGATGAAAATGTTCCATTTTTAAGGACGTATCCCATAATCTCCAATCAGGCTTGCAGATTTCTTACACTTGCTTCCTTGGAAAGAGGAGGAGCTCTAGCGACAGGGGAACCAAAATGTTTATAACCTTTTGGCTCCCCCTATCTCCCCAAACTTAAGTTTTCATTGCTGTCAACCAACATGACCCCATAAAATCCGTTTTGCAGAAATCAACCCACTGTTGCCATAAAGGAAATACACAAAAGAGGTTAACAGTGCTATCTCTGTCTCCTGGAAGCTGCAGCTCTTCACAGCATCTCCCAAGCTCTGAGCATTACATCTCAATTCTCCAAATGTCACTTATAGCCAAGTGTTGTTATTGCTGCTAGTGCTCTGCAGCAGTCATCTCCTTGTCTTGCAGAGGTGCTACACACCCCTACCACCGCCTCCCTTCACCCTCGTGCCTCCGCACTAAAGGCTGAAGACAAAGCTTGCATTTATGCACAGCAAGAGACTCAGTGGAGCTGATCAGCAACAGTCTCCCAGGCTTCAGACTGTAGAGCAGCTGCTCCAACCATGTTTAGAAACTTAGAAATTCTCATAATTTTTTAGAAGATAATTTAACCCACTTCTGCATTGCATTTTATTGCCATCTGTTAAATACTGTGAAGTATCAAAATGGAAGGCATAGGGAAGTGAGGTGGTAGAAGAAGAAGGTAAAACTGGTTAATCTACATACCAGAGACAAAGAAGGAGCAGAGCAGTATGGTGGGCCAAAGCAGACAGGTTCCCACATGCCAGACCCCTGTCATGCCAGCAGCATGGAGACATCAGTCCAGTCCCCTCCCGTGCACAGTATCTCTGGTTTGGAGTTACAGCAGCATGGCACAGATGTCTGCCAAGTGAACTTGCAAGCTTAAGACACCCTCAAGGTGATAATGAACACAGTTTATCTGGGATGATCCATACCAGGTCCTGATCTGCTCTCTGAAAACTTAGGCTGAATCTCTCACATTTTATTTATCCAATTACAATCCAACACTATAGAGAACTCCAAAACTATGGGGGGGGGGGGGGAGGGGGGGGTTGTGTATGGAATAAGTAACAATTCAAACCAAATCAATAGCATTCATGTCCTAAAAGAGCTAGAGTCAAGGAGGATGTGCTTAGCACATCTGCCATGCTTTTCTCTGCTTGAAAAAGTGTCTTTAACATTCATTTTGTATATTAAATTAGGCTTGTAGGAATCCACCTGAGCAATCACCAAGAGAGATCACAGAAACCTGTCCAATGTGCAAGTGTCATAGTGTCAGACATAGCTTAATTTTTTCTGCCAACTGCAGTACAAACACTGTGCTCCTGTGGACAAGCATCTGTCCTTCCACCAAACTAGGGCTTCACAAGCTTCATAGTCACATCACAACTTTTAATGCTGACTTCCAAAAGTCAGGCTGCACTCGACAACAGCTTTACTCCAGAACATGACTACTCAAAGCCTGCTGCTCTCCTGCAAAAGGACAACTCAAAAATTTCTGGTGTCCCTGACTAAACAGCACCCACCTTTCTGCTGCTGCGCGATAGGCAAATGCCCTTACGGATCACTGATCACAGTCAGGTGTAATCACACTTGTATAGGCACTGCTGACAACACAGTGCACACCTGCAAACTCTACTACTGCCAGGGACTGCCTGTAGGGTTAGGTAGGTTTTCTTCCACTCATAGAAGTTCCTATAAAGTCAGATAGTAGCATTACTATCCATGGAACAAGGCATGAAATACTTCTTTCTCTGACTTTTTTCCCCTCAGAGGGATTAACCTTACCGGCGAGAATATCTGTCTGGATGCTACTAGATGGGATCCAGAAAACCATTTTCCTCACTGAAACAGGACATGATGTTGAAAAAAAACCCAAACCAAACCCAAAATAAACACACCACCACCACAAAACCCAACCAACCCAACAACAACAAAACCAAACCAAAAAAACAACCACAAACACACAAAAAAACCCAGACACATCGAAACAAAACCCCAAACCCCACCTAGTCAAAGAAGTGCAAAAGGAAGGTGCTAGCATTCTCCCTTAGTTACCTCGAATGCAGCATGCATCTTCATCTTTCAATCATCAAGAATAGCATTTACACACCAAGCCCCAAAGGCTTTTAAGTGATTCATCCATATCAAAGAGGAGAACCTCTACAAGGGTATATTTAAGACTCTCAGAGAATTGCTAGGACTTTTGGGAAATCTAACCTTACATTCTTGATTGCTGCTGACAGTTGTCAATTACAGAACTTAATATACTGCTTCAGTTTCTAACTCTTCATACAGATTCCTGATAATTTCAAAGCCCTTTTCTTTTCTTATTCTTGGTCCCCCATTCAGCAATGCACCTTCCAGTCCCCATAACCAAAGCTTTACATTTTGAATCCTGGGACCCAGCTTCTCATTAAGAAGAATGCTGTTGTCTCTCGTCTTTGCTAGTTTTTCTAAGAAGAAGGTTAAATTTTTGCCACTGCCAAACTCTCCTGCTCTCCTATCACTTAGCAATTTATGCTTCTGGAAATACCAAATTTGATACTGAAGCAAACCTTACATAATTAATTTTTTGGGGGGGGAAGATACACACATTTTCCCATTGTGACACTAATGGGTATAACTTTACCTCTGCCAACTGGAAGAGTGCCGACTTCCCACAGAGCTTTACTGGCTCAGGACTTGAAAACTGGGAAGTATTTGATGAGATCTAGGTTTTAAATGAACAGAGGAGAAAATATTTCAGTGGCACACAGGTAAGACAGAAAGGAAGGGAGAAAAAGGATGAAAAAAAAAAAAGGAGACAGTTAAATCAGTTACTTTTAGATCTTTCTGGTTGAAGGCCCTACTTCAGATAAGCAATCCCATCCAGGAAAGACTTAACTTAGAAGACTTAATTTAGAAGTCAGTGGGATACAAGCAAATACAGATTTTCTTCCTTACACTTACAGATTCTCTTCTACTTCTAGCTAATATTCTACTATGCTTTTGTGTGTTTTACATGACTAAGTGAACAAGATACATCTGTTGCTTAAAAACAGGAACTGTGGTGGTCAAGGTTAAATAAAATTCTCCCGGAAAGCCTGGGCAGTATTTCCCATTTGGTTAGTTATAGAGGAGGACCATTCATCCTTATAAGGCACTGTTTTTTTCACTTTAGTTAGAAAAAAAGACTGACCTTACTTCTGGAGATCAAATCTAGTTGTCTAAATAGATGTTGGCATGCCAGCACCAGCACTGATACCACCACACTTCATGGCTTTTACAGCCAAAATTTTTCTGACCTGCTTCCAAGTGGAGCATTATGAGTTCACCAACACAAGAATTTATAATTTCTCATACTGGATCTTTTTTGGTGCAGCATTACATGGTAGTTTTTGACCTGGAAGCCTTGAAAAGCCCTAAGATTTGGTCAAGGCCACAAATGTTTCCGTGGTCTTGACTTTGCCTCATTTTTGTGGTCTTGCATCTGTCTTGTTACAAAAATCATGCTTACGATTATGATCTTTCAGATGCAAAGATTACCAGCTTAGCACCTCTCCTTGTATTTAATGTCTCTCTTTTGAGCTACATTATCTGAAGTGTTTACTTGTCAATTGTCAAGGAGGTTCATTACATGCACCTCCCCTCCCTAAGCCTGCCACCCTTGCTCCCCTCCAAAATCCAGGGCACCCATTTTACTACAAGCTGTTTAAAGATACGGTGAATAATACTTAAATGTGCATTAGTAATAATTTTAAGCATTAAACTTAAAATAATTCAAACTCCTAGTTTTCCTTTGAGAACATTCAGTGAACCTGCTCAGGACTTCACTGGAGTAAGTGATCTTGTACACTCCACACTGCAGGAAGAGGGCCTCAACTTTTTATCCTTTTTATCTACTGTAATTAAAATCTCAGTTCTTAATGTTTTTGGTTTTGTTTGTTTGTTTGTTTTGGGGCAAGAGTGTTGGTGGGTTTTTTTGGGTGGTTTTGTTTTTTTAGGGTTTTTGTTTGTTTGTTTTGGTTTTAGGTTTTTGTTTTGTTTGGGTTTTTTTTGTTTGTTTGGTGGTTGTTTTTTTTCCCCTAGTGCAGTATGAATGGCAGAAAAGGTCCAGAAAAAACACTCACACACTGAAGTATAACCCGAGAGCATGCAGGCATATCTTGTCTCCCGATGTATTACATGAGGAAAGATAAGCAAATTTCATTCTGACAAGAGCCTAACAAAATGCAAACAAGATCCCAGTAACACTAATATAGAGGAAGCCCACATTTCACTTTAGCAAAATAATCCTCTTTATAGTCAAAAAAACAAACTGCAAAAGACATAAACGTCAAACTTATTCTGCTGAAGTTGATGGCCAAACATCAGAAGTAAGAGGATGGTTGGTCAATCAGCTCTCAGTGAGATTAAAGATCTCATTCTCTGTCTTAACACCATCTTCCAATTTTAATTAGAATAATTAGAACCTGCAGCACTGTAACCACAAATAGCCCCTTCCTACGTAGAGGTTTAACTTGGAGATCATTAGGATCAAGCTATTATCTTTTATTACAATGCAGATCAGCATTGTGGCTACTATATTACATTCTAGTTTGCATAAGCAGCATGTGCCATGGTATCACCTTTTCATTTCCTTCCTACAATAGGCATTTCACTTCAACACAGGTATTTAATAACTTCAGTATATAGGCAAACAGCAAATACATTTATTTCACATAACGGTTTTACCTGGGAAGATCAGAGCTTTACCTAAGGAAGGCTGGAAGAGAGCATACTACCTATCTGTCACACTCCCAATTTGAAGGCATTGTGACCAAAAGCTTTGGACTCAAACCTTCTGTTCAGCACAGAAATAAACAGAAAGGGTTGCCTGCAAGCCCACTCAAAGTGAGTATGTGAGAATGCATCAAGGACAGAAATAATCCTCCGGCACACATTTTTCTTAAGTAACTGTAACCTGCTCAACTAGCAAAGAAAATTCCACCTTGCTGCATGCTGCACATGACTTTGATTAAATCACCTAGAAAAAAACTTCAGGAAAGCAGCTGAATGTGAAGAGTTTGGGAGTTTTGACTTCATTTTGTTTTTAAGATGGTCAAACTAGCAGTTTTATTGCTTCCACTCCCTGGAAGCAATTTCTTTGTTTAATAACGGATGAGAATTAAGCTAAGTAAATCTAAGAGGTACTCTGGTTTCTTCCCATGGAAGCAGTCACCACCATCTGTTTGCGTTTGCCAAGCACACATCCAGTAAGACCAAGAGAGCAAGGGATTCCATCTGCTCAGCTTCCCCTCACATGGCAAGGAGAATGACAGCAACTAGCCCATGTGAGCAGACAGCCTGCAAACAGCCAGCATGCTAAGGAACACAGCCCACTGCTCAGCCTATATAATGGCTTTCCATAAAGGTACAAATGAGAAGGACAAAGTAGGACCAAGTATTTGCAAGATCAGAGCAGAACAAGAAAGCCAAGAGTGTAACTTGGCAACACACTCCAATTTTCAAAAACCTCTTATGAGGACATCACATCACCTTCAAAGAATTTCAAGGCGCTTGCCTGTGCACCCGCAGGACCCAACGCTGTCTTACTCCCAGGGTTTTCATCATCTGTTGTTGAAAGTCACTGGGCAGGCCTCATTAGCCATATCCTCAACAGCTTTAATTGATGATTATAGCACTTCGGACAGACAACCAGATGAAAGGCTAACTGAGCTGTAAAGACGAAAAGAATCCCATGCTATGTCTACATATAAGAAGCTGTTTCTGAGTGACAGGGGACTTGTACTCCCAGGGTAAAGGTGTCCATTTTAAGTGACAAATCTACTTAGTAGGATTGCTGTCTTCATAAAGAGGCACTCTTACTCACCCTGCTGCAAAGATGGCAAAGAGAAAAGGAAAAAGGAACATATGAAGAATACTCATCAAGAACCAAAACTGAGCTGGGACAGCTGCCAAAAGTCTTCAGGCACATCCAACCACACCACACTTTGCATTTCTTCACAGGTCTACTTGGCTACTGGCTAAATAACTACTTTCTCTCTCTCTTTTTTCTTTTGTAGTACTGTACATAGCTGACAGCAGCCTACTGCAAATTGGTTACCATAATTTAGCTTACTAAATGCAGTAATACGTTAATATAGACAGGACCCAGTACAAAGTGGCACAGTAAGGAACGGGATGTTCGCCAAACTTGACAAATACACCCTGTCCAAATGAAAAGCCTTTATATTTGGAAGAGCACGAGCAGCTTTAATAGTGGGGGATTGGGGGGGGGGGGGGGGAAACATTAAAGAGGTTCCGTAGCAGGTTTAATATTTTCCCTTGGAAAAACCGAAGCGCCCCTAG
>JANHGN010002821.1:0-13882 GCA_024605025.1 Megaceryle maxima | reverse complement strand
CTGCTAATGTAAGCTAAGAGTAAGTGTAAGATCGTCTTTGACCAGGAAGGAATTGAGGGGTGTCGTATTTGTGTCTTTTTGGTTTTTTAGAAATGCACACCAAATAGGGGCCAAATTCTAGCCACATGTTTTACAGCATCTGACTCTTGGCCATACAGAGATATACAGAAATTGAATCCAGGAGGAGAATTAGTTTAGTACAGAAGTCTGAGTGCAATATAATAATGTTTTATATTAACATTACAGGTATATCGGTGGATTCATATGTTTAAAGTGTAGTAGTAGTAAATGGGGGCACTTTAAAAACTCCATCAACATGCTGTGAAAACTTTTTTTTTTTTTTCCTTGAGGACTCTGCTTTCAAATATTCCTTTGTCAAAATTAAGGATAGTGCAGAAATTGAAACAACTGAAATGAAGCTAACCACTATGTTTTGGTCCTCTTTGGTAAATGAGATTTGAAAAGTAAACAAGAAAATAAATTATTTGAGGAGCTTGTTATTCAAGTGAGTAAACTTCGGCTTGCCACAGTTTTTATTACAAAAAAGTTTTGTTTATTTGAAAACAAACAGCAATATGTTACAATTTATTGATTTCACCTTAACTTTTAATATTTATAAACTGATGGTTGTTAGACATAAGCATTTTAGAAATGTGTAATGTATCTTTTGTTTAAAAAAGAAGAATATTGCCATTAATTGATTAACTGTCATACTTCATCTGCATGTAAAATACCTTCTTTAATTCCCAATGCTGTCTACTGTGTCTATGCAGAAAAGAGGGCTGCATAAAATGTTGGTACTGCTAATTTACACTGCTACTCTGCAGAGAGTTTCAAAGCACACAGACAAAGCTTTCCCAGTGGTTGCTGTCAGTACACAGACGGTTCTTTTCCTCCCCTGACACTCAGCATTCTCCAGGAGTACAACCAGCTGACCTTGAAGAAGTTGTCAAGAAGGGTGTTAAAACTGTGGTGATTGGTCGTGGCATGAGTGAGGCTTTGCAGGTAGGTTTTTGTTCTGTGAGAAATGTATACTAGAACTGTTTGTTTTCCCTCTCGCTCTGATCAGGGGGAAAAAAAAATTAAATCTGTGATGCTTTACTAAGAAGGGGAAAAAAATCAGGATGTTGAATTAGCATGACTGAGCTCCTGCCAGGAGTCCCTCTCTTCCTGAACAAAACATCATCTGAGCTCCTCTGTATTAGTGTCAGTATCAAGCAGTAAATGAGTTTACGTTCTGCTACAGGAATGATTTAAACAAGGAGAATTTTTTACAATGTCATTAGTTCTCCCTCTCCCCCCAGAATAGGTTATGAACTGTCTCTCTAGCCTGCTGTAAATACTTTGATAATTAGGCATTTTTGTTACTGATGTTGGCAGGATGTCATTTCAGCAGATAAATTAGCTGCAGAAAGCTCAGAAGTGCTGAGCTTTACTTGTGAGAAGCAAATCTTTAGTTTTTTGGTGAGGCAAGTAGCACCTTATTTAGAGTAATTGCCTTTAGCTCCAGTTCTGTTTATTTTTGTACAAAAGGACTGCATTTTAAACTGTGTTAAGGAAAGATGGGATGTGTGTATATAAAAGTAACTTTATTGAAGAGAAAAAAAAATTAATTAGTCTTAGAAATATCTGAGCATATTATGAATTTGGCTACTATCAGTTACTAACAAATGGCATCAGTGCTTGTTCTTGTTGAAGTGCTTGTTAAAGAAGACTTCAACCCTTAGTGTGAGGGGAAAGGAATCTAATATTTACTCTTCCTCCTTTTCACTGCCAAGGTTCCACCATCTACTGTGGATTACCTGAAGAAGAACGGAATTGACGTGTTGGTCTTGCAAACAGAGAAGGCTGTGGAAGAGTACAATGCCCTGGCTGCTCAGGGTGTCAGAGTGGGGGGAGTTTTCCACTCAACCTGCTGAAGCATTACAGCTCATTCTGCCTCCCTTGGCTGCAGCCGAAACACGGGCACTCCTCTGCGCTGAATCAAATTACGCTTGACAGTGTGGACTTACGTGCCAAGGCATTCGCGTGCTGGCGGCCTAAAATGCAAGGACGGTTTATTAGTTCAGGGTTGAAACAAAGTATGTGCTCACAAAAGGGGGATGTTAATGAAATAATTTAATTACAGAATCATTTCCATATGTTCTCGAGATTGACCTAATCTTCCTCCAAAGACCGTTCTTATACTTACTTAACTTTTCACCTGTTGGCTAAATTATTAGGTTTTTAATATTTTTTTTTAGGAAATGGCCTGAAATTACATTATTGGCTATTGGAATGCAGCCATAAGATAGCTGATGAGTACAACCAAGTAGTAGCTACCAAGCAGTGGTAAGGAGCACTTTACCACCACTGTATAAATGTCAAAAATAAATTAAAAAGCAAACCCAGAAAATACAGCTTTGCTTCCTGCTGGCAACTTCAGTGAGGATATTGCCTATGCAGATGTGTTTGTGATAATTCAAGAACATCACATAGTTTAGCACTTTGAACTTCTACACTGAACCTGGAGAAAGGGGAAAAAGAAATGTCAACAAAGAATAAACATAAAATTTGGGCCTTAAAGAATTTTCCTGTGAGTTGTGAGGATTAACTCGTACAATACATATCTATTCAAAGGCCCTACGTGCTTAAAATTGTCAGAAACAGTTGCCGCAAAATTAGTTTTCAAGATAAAATGTTGATCTTTAATCTAAATTGCTACTAAAAAAAAAAAAAATTGCTACAGTCTAAATTGCTGCTAGTAAGGTGCTGCTAGAGCTGAGGATGGGTGAGAGATTTCTCACTGGTCATCATTATCTGATCATAGAAACACGAAATGGTTTGGATTGGAAGGGACCTTAAAGATCATCTAATTCCACCTCTCCTGCCATGGGCAGGGACACCTCCCACTGGATCAGGTTGCTCTCAAAACCCCATCTAACCTGTTCCAATTTAAACCTTGTGCCAATAAGCATATTATTACACTCAAAATGTTATTAAAAAGTTATTGCAGTTGCTGTTCTTGGTGGCCTTCTATGAATATTACCACTTAGGAGTTACCTACTGTAGAATTTTTTTTTTTGTTTCCCCCACCAGGCTCACTGATTCCTGATCTGTGCGTCTGAAGCCTCTGTGTACTAATGAGAGCACAAAGCTGACACTACAAAAGCCCCGAGGTGCTCAGAGCTGTCCAAGTTGCAGCAGAGTCTTAGGCTGGTATGAGAATGCACTGACTTTCCCAAGACCCAAGAATAACCCGTCACCAAGTAATATGTAGTTTTCCTGTTTATTTACTCTTCTAATCATGTAGAACATTTTACTGGATGGAATACAAGGTGGTGTAAAAGCAAAGGGAAAGTGAGTACTTGAAAGTTTTATCTTGCTATCTCGTAATTACAGCAATATTTTCTGTAACTGTAACTTTATGTGAGGCAACATCTTACCCGTGCCAGCAAAAACTGCTTCTCCAGCCATGTCTGTGCTCTGACATAGCAGCTGGTGTGATGCCTGTCAGAACTACTGTGACATTTTTCTGAATAACTTGCATGGTGTCAAGTAGAAGGTGAAGCACTGGCCCAGAAGACTGTAGTCATCCCAAGGGGACACCAGCAGAACCAGTTCCTAACAGAGTGTGGAGACTTTTTGCATTAAACGTCATTATCTTACAGCAGAGGTGGTTTGACTTTCTTGATTAGAGTCGTATGTTTAGCAGGCCCTGTTGTGACAGGACAAGGGGTGATGGTTTTAAACTAAAAGAGGAAGATTCAGAGTAGAAAGAAGAATTTTTTTTTATGCTGAGGCTGGTGAGACCCTGGCCTGGGTTGCTGAGAGACTAGTCAGTGCCATCCCTGGAAACATTCCAGGTCAGGTTGGACGTGTCTCTGGGCAACCTGCTTTAGTTGCAGATGTCCTTGCTCACTGCAGGGGGTCCCTTCCACCTCAAACCATCATTCTATGTTTCTATGATTTGCATTATTGCATGAGCTTTTGGGCCGTAAGGCAGCCTTAAATAGGAAGAGGCTTTGTAAGGCTGTTATTGGGAGGACATTTTAACTACTGCAGTATGTACATTACACTGTGAGGAGTTGAGTAAATACCTAATCTTTCACCTCCAGGGTTAGGGGTTTTTTTTCTTTTTAATATATTAATCTTAAAATGCGGCACATTAATGATGAACCCCACATTCAACAAACCTGCTCAGCCCAGGTCCTGCATTTGAGAAGATCACTGTAACCTCTTCATGCTGGTGCTATGTGGTTTCTCCTCCCAAAAGGCATGGGAGTAGCACAGCCCATTTAACATTGCCAGGTGACTTTAGAGGTGCTTTGTACTGCAGCCTCTTAATTGTTCCTTTCATTTGGCACATGGTAGGATACAGACGATTCCAATTCTAAAACAGGGAGCTGCAGCATGCAAATAAATGCTTTTCTCTTTTTAAAAGTAAGCTGCTAAGTTCCGCTGCCATTGGTACACAATTTTGGTGTCAACAAGGAAGTTACGTGCTGTGAGTCTTTTCCATCCATATCTTCTGCTGCTCTCATCACAGCTTCAGCTTTAGCTTTGTCAGTTACCACAAAAGCATCTGCTCCACTTGGGCTGCTCCAGCTCCTGAAAGACCAATTTCCTTCTTGGTGCCTGAAACTGCTTTGCTACATGGTGGAAACAGCTGGGACTGATTCTTCAAAACATTAATCCAGAGCTCCAAAGAGTATCTTTACTAAATCGCTGCTTTCAGCCAGAACCACAAATAATCTGTTAAAATTACAGGCTTGTCGCCGAAATCATGGGAACACTCTTTTATAGGGCAGGATTTCTCACATATGCCACTTCTCTGCCTCCCACCAGGAAAATGATCTCCAGTAGGCTGTGAACTCCCACCCTGACACTCTCATTAGAGCAGAGCTGGGGCTGGGCTGGGCGCCAGGAAGATTCCGCCCCAGCTGCACTGCTGCCGGGTGCGTCAGTCCCTGGCCCTTATCTTTGCGAAGCAGCACGCGGGAGCTGGCAGCCAGGACAAACAGGCCCTAAAAAGGCTCAGCCACACCAAGTGCAACACGAGCAGCATTTTTGTGGGACATTTTTAAGCATTTATGCAAAGCCCAGTGTGCAGCAGAAAAAGCATGGGCAGCAGGTAGAGAGAGGGGATTCTGCCCCTCTGCTCCATTCTGGTGAGACCCCCTCCCCCCCGCACCGCTGGGTCCAGCTCTGGAGTCTTCAGCACAGGAGAGACAGGGACCTTTTGAGCAGGGACAGAGGAGACCACAAGAATCGTGTGAGGGCTGGAACCCCTCTGCTGTGAGGCCAGGCTGAGAGAGTTGAGGATGTTCAGTCCAGACAAGAGAAGGCTCTAGGGAGACCTTATTAACACCTTTCAGTATATGAAGGGGCCTATCGGAAAGATGGGAATAGACTTTTTTAGCAGGGCCTGTTGTGACAGGACAAGGGGTGATGGTTTTAAACTAAGAGGGGAGATTTAGGCCAGATGGAAGAAATGTTTTTTGATGAGGTTGGTGAAACACTGCCTTATGTTGTCCAGAGAGGTGGCAGAAGCCCCATTCCTGGAAACATTCCAGGTGAAGTTGGATGGCATTCTGAGCAACCTGATCTAGTTGCAGATGTCTCTGCTCATTGCAGGGGGGGGGTGGACTAGATGACCTTTAAAAGTCCTTTCAACCCAAACCATTCCATCATTCTATGATCCTTCAAACTCAGTTTTGAAGTCACACTGATACTGTGTTAGCAAACTGTAAACTACAGAGAGCCTGCTTCCCCATCCCTAGTGCCTGCTACTAAGAATGAACTAGAAGATGTGAGTCAAAAATCGATGTTTTCATCATACTTATCTCCAACTTGGTCAAACAATTTGAGAACTCAGACAAGCAAGAAAGAAATCCAGAGTAAAACCATCTCCATGAGCTGGCACCCAAGATGTCCTATGGTCTTGATTTAAATGCATGCCCTGCTCTTCCCAAGATCTTGCTTCACCTTTTTTGCAGTGTGTACCCATCCACTTAATTTTTCTGTTCTAAAGATGAGATACATGAAAGCCACACCAGGCTTGAGTGAATATCTCATCATCTTCAACTTTGTTCCAAATACTTTTATCCAGTGTGTTAAGCATTCTTATTGTGTTATTTACTTGTGAAGTTCTACAAATTAGCCTAATGAATTTCAGTAGTTTACAGTAACCTAATTATGAATTTTCCATTAAAAGTATTCACAGCTGGGCTGATGCCACATATAACAAAACTGGAAAGAAACAGTAAACACACCACCACCTTTTCAAACAACAAAGCTATACCCCTTTCATGTGAATTCAGCCTTTTCCTCCTCTGCCAGGTTCTTGACCCTTCTTCCTTTATGCTTACCTCAGAGGCAGAACACAGAGGTGAGGTGCGTTTGAACATTGTTCAATTTTAGTCAATTATTTGCCCTAGTTTCTAGATTGCTCCATCTCCCTGTGGCTGCAGCTCTGTACTGGCACCTTGTTCCTACACTTGCAAATATCTGAGGGAGCAGAACCTCCCCGTACTCAGGTGATTGTAACATGAAGGCCTCCGTTCCCACTTCAACGGAAATAAAAGATGCAAATTATCTTTGTGCCAGGAGTACAGCCCTTTCTTTTTTCTTTACACTCTGAGATCAATCATTTGTCAATATTGCAATGCAAAAGTCCAACATTTAGCCAAAAATTAAAGGATAACCAGCAAACAGGTAGAGATGCTTCTGAGATGACACAAACTCCTGGAGCTCCAGAGAGCATGAACACCAGTATTTCTGAGAGCAGAAAAGCATAAGTGTCTCACACCTGGGGTGGGAGGAAAAAGCATCCAGATTTAAACAACTACAAAATCTCAGAATACTTACTTGATACAAATATCCTTTCAGATTGTCCATGTGTTGAACATGGTGTGGAAATGCATTTAAAGAAGAAAAGAAAGTAAAATAAATCAGATATCAAGGTAAGCAGTAAAAAAACCCAACCAACCAACACACAAAAAAAAATACAAACCAAAAGCAAACACACTACTCAGTAATAAGGAAAAGGGTAGCGAACAGCACAACAAGAGAGTGGCAGAGAGAGACTTGCTACAACATAATGTATATACGAGGGATGTTTTACCAGGGGCTGTAGTGACAGAACAAAGAACAACAGTTTTAAACTGAAAGAGGGTATGTTTAGATTGAAAGTATGGAAGGAATTCTTCACTGTGAGGGTTGTGAGGTTTCACTGGAACAGGCTGCCCAGAGAAGCTGTGAATGTCCCATCCCGGAAAGTGTTCAAGGCCAGGCTGGATGGGGCTCTGAGCAACCTGGTCTAGTGGGAGGTGTCCCTGCCCACGGCATGAGAGTTGGAACAAGATGATCTTTAAGGTCCCTTCCAACCCAAACCATTCAATGATTCTGTGTTTAATAGTCTGCTTACCCACACAGCAGGGAAATCAAAGGTAAATTTGGAAAATTTAAATCTTAGAAAGAGGACAGTGTTAAGGAAACAGCATTTGACACTGAATTTTAAGATCATCAGTGTTACAGAAACTACAGCGTTCCGGTTCAGCTAAAATTATGACAAATTAGTCATCAAAGAGATGAAACCTAAGGAGACCCTGTGATTTCTTCTGTGATTGGAACTGGGAATCAGAGAAAAAACTACAGGGTGATATCAAGAAGAGAAGCTGACTATAAATATTCTCATTGAGACTAGAAATGTTTGTATCAGGCTTAAATTTTCAAGTGGTTTTAGGCATCTTGAAATTACAGGTGAAAAATTTTTCTATAGCCCTTTAGTTTTTGATTCTCGGTGGTAATACAGAAGGTGAGTGATCTTGCCCTTATATGTTATGTCCAAGGGCTTCAAGCACAGTACAAGAGGAGCAAAAAAGTAGAAATTTGTTCCAGTGATCAGAAAAAAAAAAAAATTATGCCAAGATTGTGATACTGAAAATCAAAATAAATAAACCAACATTAAAAAAAAACAAAACAAAAAACCAAACAAAAAACCAAACAAACAAAAACAAACAAAAAACAAAAACAAAACAAAACAAAACAAAAACAAAACCAAAAACAAACTAAACAAACAAAAAAAACCCAGAATGTCCAGAATGGAGTAGCTGTTTGGTCATCTTTGGCCTGGGAGCAAATCATAAATCATAGAAACATTTTGGTTGGAAGAGACCTTTTAGATCATCAAGTCCAACTGTTAACCCAGCACTGCCAGGTCACCACTAAAACATGTCCCTCAGCACCACATCTCCACGGCTTTGAAACCCCTCCAGGGATGGGGACTCCACCACTGCCCTGGGCAGCCTGGGACAGCCCTTGGCAACCCTTCTGGTGAAGAAGTTTTTCCTAATATCCAACCTCAACTCAAACACAGATATCCACAAAGCAGCCAAACTACCTTGAGGAAAGGCAGAGTTTATGTTCAACAGCTGGTAAACGCCAAGATCCAGGGACTTTATCTGCAGGCCTGGGAGGAACACAAAAACATGGCTGTGCCGCCCACCAATACTGCACTGGGCTGACAGTGAAGAGCAGCATTTGGAACTGAATGGGCATTACCTCAGCCCCTGCTCTCTGCTCTGCCTCCCAAAGAACATGAACACCATTTAAATTAGAAGTCTTTATTGGGATGACAAAGTGCAGAAATCCTGGTGAAATGTCGAATCAAGGCAGGGGTGAAGGGAAAGCCTGCGAGCAATGAGCACAAGCATCTATCAAGTACCATCAAGTATCTGCCCGGGCACAGCTTCACAGTAAGAGAAGTACATCAACCCCTGTCCGCTGGGAACTGAACTGAGGATGCCACAGAGAAGTCCTATGTTAACAACTCACTGTTACATGCTCAAGAGGCTTTTAAAGCAGTGCCCTAAAGGTGAAACACCAAAAAACAGTTTGTAAGAGCACTGGTGCTAAGAAAGGATGTTTAATTCAAGAATACTGGAAACACTTGAACACTTTCACAGTTATGAGTCTTTGGACCACAACATGTCAGTGCCAAAAACTTAAAATCACAAAAAGTTTGTAGAAATATCTTACTAGCCCAGCCCCTGCAGACACACATGTTCACTCTATAATAAAGAGAAAACAAATTAACGTGAGTTTTCCAATTTTACTGTAGGAAAGCACATAGTGTGTTATTATTTACACTAATCTCTGGACAACTGGAAAGTATTTCTTCACTGCTTTGTTTACTTGCTAAAAATATGTGGGGGCTTTTGTTTTTAACAGTTGATTTACGAACACAGGTAACATTTGGCTGCTGCACTGTAAAGTTTCACGTATCAATTGCTGCTAGAAAATCCTACCAAAGGATTGCTACAAACCACAAGGGTTCCACAGTTGGCTTGAAGCCTTGCACAGACACACTTTCAGACAGAAATGGCTGAAGAATCCTTTTTTAATAAGTTCTTGTCCCTCTGTACTCCTTGCTCACCCGCTTAGGGGAACACTGACAAGCTGCCTGACTGCTGCTTAACTGAGTGCATGCTTGGCTACTTCAGCTGATCAGAAAGGCTGCCAAAACTGCTGCTGAACTGAAACAAAACAAAACAAAACTTTCTCATCTCAGATCATTTCATAGAAACAGATTCTGTAAAACTTAGAGGGATGGGGTTTAAAATATTCCAATCCATGGCATTTAATTGCATTGTTGCTGAAGACATACAACTGTGCAACAGAAGAGTTGGATTAATCTCCGAGTCATAATATGTTTGACTCCATTTTATGTAAAAAAAGGAAAGAAGTAACACAGTTTTGTTGCTGTAACTCAAACCCCATGTCCTACATCACAACAGGAACAACCTGTGCCCTCCCCAAAACTGTACCAGCTCCTGCTGTACAGGATGTAGAATTGGTCAGGATTTAGCCTTGGCAAGTGGCATTTTCACTTTGCGGTGCCGTTCCTAAACAAGAACAACAGCACTTTATTTATTTATTTATTTAAACTAAGAATTTAGGTATCGATGCACAAATGTAAATTTTAGACATTCAGGAAAAACAAAACAAAACCAACAACAAAAAATCAACAAAACAAACCTCCACAAAACCCCCAAACTCCTTAGCTTCATTTCAGAGTACTGTAAAATTAACAGGAATTTAATTGCCTAAGCATTTACACAGTAAATACTTTAGTAAATATATCACAAAAAAAACCCTAGAGGCCTTGAAGAGAAACTTCTGCTAAGTAAGAACTGAAGATACAGCCCAATGAAATTACTACTGGGAATGCCAATTGATAACTGTCTCAGTTTGGTAGATTCACTACAGAAACAGCTGCCTTTTCCTGAAACTACCCTTAAACTGTCTGAATAGCTCCTGTACTGGTCTATCTATTTCATAACAGAGGAGACCAGTCCTTCTTCAGCAGCTTTATTTCTGTGGTTGACATTTTTTTTTGCAAGTGTAAAACAGTTTTGGTTTGGTTGGTGAGTTTGGTTTACTGTCTTGGATCACTGTGTATTGTTTTCATGTAAACCCAACCGGCCCATAAATAACTTATTTTAGTGGTGGACTTCATCGCCTCGCAGGTTTGGGCATTATATAAACTTTGACTGGTTTGCTGAAGGGTATGGTCCCTTCTATGCCGTTTTCAGATTGCGGGAGAGCCTCCAAGCTCTCACTCCAGGTACATTTAGGAATTTTAGCAGATGCCTTGCTCCTGTTGGAATTGTAGGCCAGCAGCAACCTCACTTCAATCTGACATGGCTCTGCAGAGAAAAAAACAACAGAACAACCCAAACATGACTGTCATGGCACCATAACCAGCACTGGATGATATTTTAACTCACATATGCTGGGTTAAGTACAAAGCCATTCTGGCTTGACAAGAATCCAGCCTGCTGTTTGAAAATACAACTTTGTCACTACATTCAGCAGAGCAGAACTAAGCACCGTTTTTTATTCACCCACCCCTTTGTCACAGCTTAAAAAAAAAAAGAATCCCTTGACTTAAAAATAGCAACTTTAAAATATCAACTGAAAAAAAAATGTAATAAATAAACACTTAAAAATAGCAACTTTCAGAACTGTTCAAAGTTATTCCAACCAAATAATAATAAAATCATAAAAGACCAAAGATGTAACATGTCTTGCTACCTCTATTTTTATGGCAGGATCAAGTAAATCCAGGTGACGTCTGATAAGACATAAGCCATTACTTGAAGATTCTCTTCTGCTGGAGGTTTTTACCCCTTTTCCCCTCTTTCACAACACCAGCAGCCAGACATATTCCTAACACTGCTCACTCAATGATTTCACTTTGCTCTTCTCACAGTGGTCTAAGAAAACCAGCCTTTCAGTCTACTTAGTACAACACTGAGCAGCACACTGGACTATAACCCCATCAAAATACTCCTTTCTAGACTGAAAAATTATTCCTCTAAGTTTTCCCTATGGACTTGTACTGGGTTTGGATGGGATAAAGTCAGTTCTCCTTCACAGTAGCTCTCATGGATGTTTTGGATTTGTGACCAACGTTGATAACACAAGGATGTTTTAGCAATTTCTGAACAGTCCAATACCCACAAGTTTTCTCACCTCTACCCTTCTGATTCTCCTCCCCATCCCACTGGGGCAGGAATGAGTGAGCACTGGGTGGTGTGTGGGGCTTAACTCTATACCATGGCTCACCCGCAACAGCACCACATTACTGAAACCTAAATGAAACCTACTGAAACCCACATAGTTTTGAGGTGCGATGCCCAGAGCTGCAGCGCTATTCCAGCTGAGATGTCATCAGCACCAGAGAGAATACAGGAAATAACCTTTTTCCAGTTATCCCACAGCTCAGCTAACACCTCCCTTGACTCACCTTTCCACCATCCTGCCAACTCTGATTTTTGCAGTCACGTCTATCACTTCTGCAATACATCTGTCGGTTAACCTGTGCGTTGTATTTGGGCACTTCCTAAGCACATACTTTTTACTGACCTTCAGTAAGTTTTATTGAAGTTTCTCTGTTTGAATTCTGACTCCCTTCCCTGAATCCCTCCCAGCTTGGTCTCCTCTATTTTATATGCCCACATGGCAATGTCAAAGTTAATAGTTAAAATACTGGCTGAGGTTGATACCAGAACAGAATCTTTTAGGGCCATACTTAAAACGCCCTTCCAGCAAATGCTGTGGAAGCAGAAATAAGGACTTGATTCAGCTCCCTCTGGTACAAGATGAACCTTTAAATCCAGATACTCCCAGTAATAGAAATAATGCCATTTTTTCTTCTCAAAAAAACCCCAAACAAAGGTAGCAAGATGAGCAAGTACACCATGGAAATGCTATGTAAGGAAGAGTAAGTGCAAGAATATGGCACTAAACAAACCCCTGTTGCTTAAAAAAAAAAGATATGATCAACAAATCTTATTAGTAACTGCTCAGAAAGAATCCCACGTTTGAGTAAATGTGAAGAGATTAAAAGAAAACAGGACAAAGGGAACTGTGAACAAAAACTCTCTGCTTTTGTTGTTTCAAGTCCACAAGCCAATTACTGAAGCACTTCCATGGAAGTGACTGAAAGGGATTGCTGGAATCATGTGTTTCATCAGAGCGAAGGGGTGGGGACTTTTTAGGGCAATTAAAAGGTTGAAAGTTTAATCAGCAGTGAAATTGGACTGTTGAGTACACACTGCTCCAAAGGTTCCCTGCCCTGCTCAAATGCCTCTCAGATCTAAAGCAATGAATTCCAATGAGTCAGTCTACCATGACTAAATATATGGGTACAGGCTTCGCTCCTACAACTGAGCTTGCTCTGCACACAAACGGGCAACCTCACCTGCACTGTTTCCACATAAAGGCTCCCAGTGCCAGAAGATGGCACGTGCAGCCCCCAGTGTGTTGCAAGCCCCATGACAGCACCTACAGAGCAGCAGTGCCCTGTCAACCAGGGAGTCGTAACTACTTGAAGGTTGTGAGAACAGAAATCTGAGCATCAACAACAGCTGGAGGCTCCAGGATCCTCAAAGCCCCCAAGACGTGGGCATGTACCTCTTACGTGCAGGAGACTGGGATCAAGCAAGACACATTTCTATCTCAGGAAACTGTGGCAATCACATGACCCTGTATCATTAATGTTACCTGTCCAGGCTGTGTGTGAGAGGTACACCTGAGTTATCAGCCTGTGCCTTCCAGGACCAGGATTTCGAAAGTCAGCTGCCTTAGGATGGATTATTTGTGCTTGTCCATCTGGATACAACACCTATAGGGGGAAAAAAACAACAACAACAACAACAACATATCAAAAGAAACAACTGAAAGACAACCAGATTGGGGATTTGCAGAGTGTGTGTTATTTTGGTGTTTTCTGTTTTGACTTCAGAAGGCAGGAATGTGTGCTTTCTCTTGAAGCCACAAGTCTAGCTGCCCTAGATGCAACAGCCACACACTGGCCATTCAGACCCACAGCAGAGGTGCAAAAAAAAATACACTGACATCAGCTCCTTCCTCTGCATTCTAAACAGAGGTTTTCATTTCTTTTTTATGCAGAGAACTTGACTATTTTATTTGGCATTGTACCACACCTACCTCCTCAGCTGCATGTAAAACGAGGGATTCAGCAGTAGGAAGAAAGTTAAATTGTAATTACAGAGAGCTGAGAGCCTGCACAGAATGGCTTGGGATGGAAGGGATATTTCAAGGGCATCTACTGCAACCCCCGTGCAGGGAGCAGGGACATCTGCAACTACAGCAGGTTGTTCAGAGCCCTGGCCAACCTCACCTGGAATGTTTCCAGGGATGGGGCATCGACCACCTCTCTGGGCAACCTGGGCCAGGGTCTTACCATCTTCAGCATAAAACATTTCTTCTTTCCATCTAGTCTGAATCTCCCCTCACAGAATCTTCATGGTTGGAAAGGACCTCCTAGATCACCAAGTCCAACCAATACCCATAACAAAAAAACACCTAA
>JANHGN010002819.1:111231-123106 GCA_024605025.1 Megaceryle maxima | reverse complement strand
TGGTCACTGCCCCATCCCTGGCACCACTGCAGGTGAGGTTGGCCAGGGCTCTGAGCAACCTGCTCTGGTTGCAGATGTCCCTGCTCAGTGCAGTGAGGCTGAATGAGATGACCTTGAAAGGTCCCTTCCCACCCAAACCAGTCTGTGATTCTCTGATGTCTCTCAATCTGATTTCACCCGAGGATAAACCATGAGAATCTTGACTGTGTGCAGGAACCCCAGCCCCATAAAGCCCAGGTGACGCGTGCAGCTGCAGTGCAGCCTGTCACAGGATGGACTCCCACTGACACCTGCTGTGGGTTTGTCCTCTCTTTTAATATTTGGCTTGAAGCAAATTGCAGCACGTGGCCAGCCTGGGCAGCTGCGTGGTGGCCAAGATGGAGATGCAGAGCTTCCCTCGCAGGAGGGTCCTAGAGGGGAGGGGGTCATAAATCTATTGCTGAACTTTTGACCTTCTTTGACAGGATCAACTGAGGGGCTATTCAAGCATTTCAGCGGGCAAATAAATAATGTTAAGTAGATCACTTTGGGCCAGAGGTTGTGTAAAGACCTTCATGGGGAAACTGCCGTTAAAGAGATTAAGCGAACCTGGGCGATGTATTCCCCAAAGAACTGTGATGCTAAATGACTCCTGTAGGAAATTGCCCCAGCAGCGCCGGCAGCAGCAGGGCTGAAGGAATATTTCCCATCCCAGAGGTGTGGCAGAGATGTGTGCTGGTAAAGATGCTCCTTGCCAGCGTCAGGGTCGCAGGGTTTGGTGGTGGTGCCCATCTGGCTGAGCATGGGGTGCCTCATACCAAGCAGGAGCAGCATCGTGGGGATGCGGGGCTGGAAGGACCACGGTCAAAATGCAGTTACAGCAGAATGTGGTCATCTCACTCAAATAATACTCGCCTAATAAAAATTAGCTGTGGGAAACACTATTTCTGTAAAACTTCCTAAAGAAGAGTTATATTTCCATGTAGCGGGTAGGGTGCCATCAGAGGCAGCTAAAGAAACCCCAGCAATAATTTGTATGGTTTTAGTTTTTTGGGGCTTTTTTTGTTTGTTTGTGACTTTTTGTTGTTGTTTTGGTTGTTTTTTTTTAATGGGGAATATTAAATATGACATTGACTGGGTTATGCAAGCTTTCTTGTATCCTAACTTTTATTCACTAAAAACTTACAGGCATTTATTGGATGGCATTGTGGGTCACTCTATGTCTTGATGCTAGTGGTGGCTGAGGTGTAGCTTGCTGGACACTGAAATGAGGTACATCTCCAGTGAAGGGTGATATCCCCAGTGCACCCAGTTTGAAAATGAGGTTGTTACGAGAGGGGACCTGCTGCCTCTCTCCTGTGTCCTGGCAGGAGGTAAAACTGACAGGCGAGTGCTTACAGCTCTGAGCAGTAGGAATCACTGCAAGCATCCAATTCCTTCTTCACTGGGCATTTAATAGCTCCATCATGATGATGGCTTTTAGTTACTGCTGGATTTGCATTATCAACCCACTTTTTAGAAGCTCCAGATCCTTAGTAGTCTTGCAGTTAAGGTGCCCTGGTCTAGTATTGCCAACAGTGCGTTAGAATTTAAGTAAGACCCCTCAAAAAAAACCCCAAACGAACAACACAAAACCCCAAATCAATCACAAACCCAAACACCACCATGTTTAAATTAAATAAAAATAAACCAAAAAGTTTGGAAGACTTTTGAGACCTTGCAGGTGTCATTGAAGCCATTCTTGGTGCAAATGCTGCCAACAGATTTTTTTACAGAGTTGAAGTTTTTGCCTCAGTTAATGACTTTCAGAAAATAAAAGGATGTGATAAGATTTGCAATAAAATTGTACAAGCTGGCAGTGCCATCCATGAGAAAGTAACACCTCTGAAACTTGGCAGGAGGTTGTGTTTCTTTCCACTGGGTCCTTCCCAGTTAACAAACATTTATTCTCCCTGTTTGCACAGAGCTGGAGATCACACAGCTGCTTGGCTCTGGGGTCTGTCCCAGCTTGCAGCACACGTTTATTTTTCTTACTCATTTTCATCATACTAACGTGGGACCCGTATGACCTCTGGGCACATTTACAGGTTTGAAAATAACATTATATCGCAAAAATAACAAACTAGTGCGAGTCTAGAAAAGCAATAAAAATAAAAAAGTGCTTTGTGGAACATCATCTGAGTCAAGCCTGTGCTCAGCTGCCTGTATGGGCTCCAGCACTAAGCCCCTGGAGCTGCAGGGACAGCTACAGCTCCCCTGGAAGAACTATAGCAAAAGAATTGTATTTTTAAGTCAATTGTTCATGAAAAACTAAAATTCAGAGGGTTTTTTCTCACAGCACAGAACTGTCCTTGTATCTCTTGCTTGGACCCAAACCACACGGCAGTGTGTCCCAGGGAGAGGTGCTGTCCTGTGTCCATCACCCTGCTTTCCTTGGGACTCCCACTCTGAGTGGGGTTGACGGTGTCCTTGGACTTACCCAGCAGTGCCAGAAGTCACCTCCGATAGCATGAGATCAGGTCCTGCCGTGCTCCTCATCCTTTGGGTTGAAGTTTATGTTGCCTGCAGATGAAGGCAGCTTGCTGGCCTTCATTTGACAAGTGCCAGAGTTGGCAGGAATTTGGGCAGTTTCCTCTGAGGATTTTTGTGTTGTTTTGGTTTTTTTGCTTGTTTTGGTTTGTTTGTTTGTTTTTTAATCACATGAGTAGAAATGTCTCTGTCCTGAGCTTATTATGGGAGACAAGCATGAGATGACTTTGGCAAAGTGGAGCTTTATAGGTCCCTTTTGAAGTAGAGGTCCTTGATTCTAGTTGTGCTTGTACACAACCATCACTAATGTAAATTGGTGCAAGTTAGATAAAATTGGTCCAAGTCTCAGCTGAAGGAAGAGCATTAATCACATCTTCCTGCCTTTCCCAGTTTCCCAACTTGGCTACACAGCGTTTGCATTTCCCAGGTTTTCAGGCAAACCCTGTGCTGGGGATGCAAAGCTGAGAGCGATCTCAGCTCACCTCAGCTTCATACTCATTTCATGCAGGAGAGAGTGAGAATTAGCTACTGATTTGTTTAATAGGCTGCTTCTATTAGCCAAAGAATAACAAAAATTAAATAATTATGAAAGAGCAAAAGGATAATTAAGACAACTGCACGAGAGTATGTTCCTTTCAAATTAGGACATGAAAGTGATACCCCTCGCTCAAGATGTGCACATCATCCAATGCACATTTGATCCATGGTGGGGGACACAGAGGGTGATGAATGGGTGCCCTCCAGCCTGGAACTGCCTGGGAGGCTTGACTCACACTGGGAGTTAGACCAAAGTGAAGAGGGAGGAAGCGTTTGTAACCAAAGGGAAATATTAAAATGTCTATTTCTGCTGTAAATCTACCTGGAATGATGGGGCTGATTGTTTTGAAGTGCATTCTGTAGCAAAAACAATAATGAGAAGAGGGAGAGCACATTACTTATCTGTTCTACCTGGCTGGTGTCTAAGTGGCAAACATCTAATTGAAAAAATATCCTGATGGGAGAATTACTAATAAATTTGTTTGCACCCTCATAGCCTGGAGGAGAGGGGGGGAAAAAAAAATCCAATCAGCAGTGGGGAAGTTCTGAAGTTTCCATTGCCTTTCGAGTCTTGATTTTCAGGCTCGCTGCTCAGACTGGCAATCAGAGGCACGGTAATTTTGAAGGCAGGATTCATTACAGTTATTATGAAGGCATCAAGGGCAGAGGAAGTGTGGAGTGGAGGTAGGGGAATAGTAGAATGCCATTAAAAAAAATCCATTCTGACAAAGAGAATGGTGTAGAGATAACAGAGCGCTCGTGCTGCCCTGGACCTCCCCAGTGAAAGATACTTTTTGTTTCCTGGTAGATTTCCAGGTCACTATTTTTTGTTTTCTGGAGAAGAGCTGTTTCAAACAGGTCTTAGTCTGGATCAGGAAAATACTGCCCAGGAGGAGGACAGAAGTGAGGTGTGTATTTGCCAGGAAGGGGCTTGGATGGATGTGCTTCATCGGTGTACTTAAATCTCTCAGAGGGGCAAAGCTTTTACCTAGGGAATGGCTGCTCTTGTCCTGATGTAGAAGTAAATATTTCATCAGTGCAAATTCCAGACTGGACATTTGGAAAGTTTTTTTCCCGAAAGGGTTGTCCAGGCCTGGCCCAGGCTGCCCAGGGCAGTGGTGGAGTCCCCATCCCTGGAGGGGTTTCAAAGCTGTGGAGCTGTGGTGCTGAGGGATGTGCGTTAGTGGTGCCCTGGCAGTGCTGGGGCAACAGTTGGAGTGGATGATCTTGAAGGTCTTTTCCAACCTAAAAAATTCTATGATCCTATGCCTGGTTCCAGGGATGGACAGAACTATCTCCCCATGGGATATTTTATCTCTCTCCATGCCTGCTCACTGAAAAGCTCTTGAGCAGCTCACCTGAAGCATCTTCTGTGAGCAGTCTCAAGATACAATAGCTTCTAAGCGTCCCGCAGCGTTAAGCTCTGGCACTGCAGACTGGGCCACCAGAAGGGGTCCTACAAACACACAGTGCACAGCCCTGAGAGGTCTGCTCAGTCTCCAGGATCCACCTGATGATATTTGGGTGGGGTCATCCCAAAAAGAGCTTGGAATTGGCACCTCAGGACTATAATTTTGCCTGTTCTGAAAAGATTTGTTCCTCAAAATGATGCTGCTGCCCCTGTCAAGTCAGAGACCAGCTTCTCCCACAGAGCCTGGGTCCTGGTGTCACCGGGCTGAGCATCTGTCTCCACAAACTGTGCCACCTCTTCTGCAAATCCAGCCTTCGCCGCCAGGCTTGGTCGGGTTGGCAGAGGCTGTTTAGGCTGTAGAGCTGATCAAGCTTCCATGCCTGGAAGCACAGCAGCTCCAACTGGAGACCTGTTGGCTGGAGCTGGCTGTGCCAGCCAGCGCTTTACAGGTGGAGGGAAATTCAGTTTAAAGTGAATAGCACCTGGCTGGCTTCTGAGAGAGCTGCATATCCCAGTGAGCCCATAGGGCTGCTACTGGTCGCAGCTTCCACCTTGCCGATGGGTTTAATGAAATCCTGCATTTGCACTGGGATCCCCTCCCACCCTGCTGTGGCTGCTGGCAGTATTAGTTATCGAGTGTCACAATACCCACTCTCATTTTGCTGCTTTTAATTGGTTTTCTCCGCTATCCCAGAGGATAGTTTGGCAATTAGGGGTGTTGGATGCTGAGCAGAGCTGTGCTACCTCCACCTGGCTTTACTAACTCTGCTGATTTTAATAGCTAATCCTGTTGCGCTCCGAGAAATGGAAATGTAATTAATAGTTGACATTGAAAGTCTTCACCTGGTTTTATTTAGATTTCTTTTTCACTGTTCTTAATACGGCCCATTTCTGTTAAGGCAAAACTGCCATCAGTTTGTATCGGAGAGCGAGAGGACATGCAAGGGGTGAACAATCTTCAATTCATCATCTGGCTTGTAAGGGCAAGAGGGTTGGCTCTTCCCCTTGTTAAGGCTGTGATGTCATTCACAGCTGGTGCCTTCATCCTTGTCTCCGGAGTGTTTTATGGCATAGCCCATTTTATTGCCATAATTAATTTGTGAACTTAGCCTTGAGAACTGCCCCAGCCATACTTCGAGCCGGAGACAATCCTGGAGGGCTTTTTTCCTTCATTTGAAATCGGAGAGAGTGAAAAGCTCTCATTGTAGCTAATTAATGAGAAGAGTTTTGCAGTTCCCCATGGGGTGGGGGGGCTGGTTCGTAGCCTAGTAAGTGGATTAGCAGCTAAGAACGGGGTGAAGGGGGCAGTTTGTGTTTGCAGGAGCTGTGGGGACACAGGCAATGCTCTGTGCCCAGGCTGCCCTGCCTCTCAGCCAGCTGGGGAGTCCTGGCAGGGCAGGAAGGGGGAGAGGAGATGGGGCAAATGTGGTTTCTGCAGCCAGAGTTTGCAAACAACAGCAAAATGTCAGGATGGGGAAACAGGCTTTGCATAGAAACCCCCCGTTGTGTGTGGTCCAGAGTGGCTTCTGCAGTGCTGCTGGAGGTCTGCTTTGGTGATTACAGAGTACAAAGGTGTCTAGAAGAGGATTGAATGGGACCAGCCCGCCTTGGAAATTTTCATAGACGGAAGTTGGCTTTTTTAAAGCTGATGGATGATCTAGTAGGAATTTTAGCAAGAACTTCATTTGAGTGATCTTTGCTTGCTTGCTACATCTGTGGTTTTGCCCACTTTTGGCTTATTTGTTTGAACTGGAGTGGTTCATTCATTATTTCACTGAAAAAAGAACACAAACGTGCTATGTTACCACATCCAGTTGCACTGTGATGTACGTGTGCTCACATGGGCTCAAAAGTTGTAAAGGAGCAGCTCAGGATTTTCCTCTGGGAATTTTGGCTCTTCATGTGAAGAGTCAGGGAAGTATTTGGGACGCACATGACCCTGGTGTGCAGATGGCATTTCACTAACTGGTGTCTTCCTTTTGTCTTTCTAGTTTGATGGGGAGAACATGTACATGGGAATGAATGACAACGCCCAGGAGTTTCTATCGGCAAATCAGGTAAGCATCGATTTGCTTGGGTGGGCAGCGTGGGGAGGATTTCTGGGGGACTTAGGCACAAATTTGTAGGAGCTCTCTGTGAATCTGCCCTCCTGGGACATCAGGAGGATCCAGGGAGGTGGTCAGAGCTGTCAACGCAGCTGCTGCTGAGGAGCAGTGTCAGTGGCACTCGGTACTGGGGGAGGGATGTGCTTGCATGCTGGTGCTGCTCTGCTGTGTTATCACTGGAGCCCGACTTAGCCACAGCTCTCCAGTGAGGCTGAGAAGCTTTGCCACAGCATCCTCCACTCAAAATGAGGATGCCGTTGGTATTTCTGGATGTGGTGAGGTTTCCAATATTGTGTGTGGTTCAGGTGTCTCCTTCCCTCATGTAGAGTATTTCCTGTAGCTAAATAGATTAGCAGTTAGCTGGCTCGAGGAGAAAAAGGAATCAAAGGTTTCCTGTTTTGGAGCTATAAACCCACATGTGGAGGACCAGAATAGAAGTGCTCATGTCTCACTGGTGACTGAGCCTTCAGGGCTCTCTCTGGGCTTGGATACTCATGAAACAGGATATGTCAGTTCAGTGGAGCCCTAAACATATATAAAGTTAAGCCTATGCTTAGGTCTTGATGAGCACTGAGGACTTCAGCATGTTTTTACTTGTCCTTCTAATGAGTGGAGGTTAGGAGATTAGGCCTCCTGTAGTGGCCCAGCATGACTGGAGCATCAGGCATCTTTCAGGTGCCTGATGCTGCACCCTTGGGGCAAAGCATCTCATCACATCCAGCTGCCTTGGAGGGAAAGTGTAAGTTCATTGTTACGTGTTTCAGCATCCCATTTTTGGGTTGCATGTGGCCATTTTGTTGTGGGACCCTGCTGACCACGGACACCTGCATCATGGGCTCTGCAGGGTTATGCCATGTGAAGGTGATGCACTGCAAAATTTCAAAGGCAGGCGTGTGAGGATTTCAATCCAGCCCAAGGTGCTGCTGGCTTCCTATTGCCCTGGATGTGATGTGTGTGGCCCAGGGTGAGGTTGCTGGGTGCTCCTGCTGCTGTGCTGGGCTTTGGTGCTTCCTACAGCATTGCTGTGAATTACAAGGCTAGTGAGTCATCCATGGTGTATCTAACTCAGCTACCAGCGGCGATTAAAATATATGCATATTAAACTGAAACCAGGATGAAACCCTGCTGTTTGCTGCCTTAGAGTGTGCCAGTGCGTTGGCTCATTGCTCTGGAGAGTTGTTCCTGCTCTGGCTTTCAAGGATGGCATGGCTGGTAAAGCCACTGTCACCAGCCCATGGGGAGAGGGCTGCTCTCCCATGAGGAGGGTTTCTAGAGGGTGGGGAAGGAACCGCAAACTTTGTGCTATCAAGTGATTCAACAGAAACAAATATGTAGTCAATCAAGAGCAGCATGTCATTGATCATTAGAGCCAGGAATTGCCAGAGGTTGAGTAAATGCAGAAAGGAGCAGGGTGACCCCAAGGCGCTCTGACTTGGGGTCAGCCCCTTCCCCCCCTTCATGCTCTCTAGGGCTGTACAGACCCTGTGAGGCAGTGGTGGATGCTAACAGAGGCAGTTGTCCTAGATACTCTGCCTTTTAAAACTCTCAAGGGACAGTTATTTCATAGTCTCATCAGGAAGGGCCAGCAGCACTGGCTCCATGGCCAGCTGCATTCCCTGGACTGGGGCTGAACCCTGGCCAATGTGAACCATTTGTGCTTCCTCCTCTGCATGGAGAGAAACCACCTCGCAGCCCCTGTCGCATCCGACTTCCCCCACGTGTGGGCAGCTGGAGGGACATCACAAGTGATGCTGCAGGGTGCAGAATGGTTTGCTGCATCATGATCGAGGAGGAGGAAGGCAGACTTCTGAGTCAAAATAGAGGCTATCATGATGGAGGATTCATGTGCTGCTTGAACCTGGGGGAAGGATAAGCCAAACCAGCTTAGATTCCTGTAACCTGGGAAATAGAAGTTTACCCTTCATTTGTTCTTTATTTACTCAGTGATCTTTATTTGCTATTTTGAAATAGCAGTTAAGGATGAAAAGGGAGGAAGTCTCTTTCTCTTGGCAGAGGACAGGCAGGGCATAGGTACCCCCCATTACAGGGGATATGCTGCTGCTTTATCTCCTGGAGCAAAAGCTTTATGGGGAGTGGGGACTGACATGGAAAATACATGGGGAAGTTTGTCTCATCTTCTGTTTCCAGTACCTCCCCTTGTGCTCCTATGCTTGGGGCAGTCAGAGGGGTGCTGGGAGTGGGATCGAGGGGTGGACGGTCATGGGGTGGCACCTGGGTCTCTGCTGGGGTGGGTACCCTCATGGGATGCTGCACTGAGCCCCCATAACCTCACCCGGGGTGGCAGGAGGGAAGCAGCAAGGGAGGGTGAGGATCCCAGTTCATGCCCTACAAGGAAGTTGGTGGTGGTTCACACCCAGCATGAGCTAAGGATGAGGAGCAGCCTTCCTCCCTCACCCTCATTAGTTCACCATCTCCCTTTATTTACCTGCATGTCAGTGCTTGTTTACCAGAGAGGGCTTTACAGCACCAGTCATGATTTTATTACTAATAACACAACTCTTCTATTTAAATTGGGGCTCCAGATGTTTTTTTCTTGTTTGCTAAACCTGTTGTCACCTGAACGAGTACACTAAACAGCAGGAGCATGGTTTTGCAATCCCACTTGAGAGGCTGCTAAATCACCAGCCCCGAGATGCCCGAGCAGCACACACAGGATATCACTCAGCCCTTGGGGTCCTTGGGGACAAGACAAATCATACACGCTAATTACTGAGTCCTGAACATTGTAATAGATGAGCCTGGTGGGTTGGGGTTTTGTTTTTTGGGGTTTTTTTCCCCCCCTCCTCATTTTGTCTTCAACTGTTTGTACTGGGCACCATTGGGCATCTGCAGCTCTTGGCAGCAGAGGCAGCATCACGCTGAGCCCAGCTCAGGAGCTGGGGCTGGGACATCCAGCATTAACAGTGGGAAATCTTAACTTCAGATAAAGAAGCAGATAAGCTTCAGATAAAGCTTAGTGATTTAGTGACACTTGCTTATTTACCTCAGTTTTGTGCTGCACAGTGAGGTCCCCTGGTACCAGCACACTTGAGATGGTGGGTGTGGGACTGTCACCGTGAAAACCCCTGGACCTGTGGGAGGGCTTCCAGCCCCTCTGTGCCTTGAGGTGGGTGGGAAGGACCAGAAGAGCAAGAAATTCAACTCTGTGCGTGGCATCATTTCAGCTGTAGAATTTTTTAGGGGTGCATGATGGAAGAAGTTCAGTAGTCTTTGTTGTAGGAAATTCTGTGTTGCCTTGTGATTTATTTTTTTTTTTCTTTCAAAGTACCTAGAAAGAGCTAGATGAAGAGTAGAATTCAGTTTATCAACTCTCTCTCTGCCTTGGTTTAAACCCAGAGGGGTTTAAATGGTTTCTGCCTGTCAGTGCAATGCTTTACACTTTTTGCCTAGAGATCCAGCAATGGCTTAAGCTCTTGAGTCATCCTTTCCCATCACACAGATAAGATTATTCTCATTTTACAACTGGGGCTACAGAGACAGCGTGGTTGAGGCAACTCCTGTGCTGAGCAGTCCTTGGGCAGCATCATGATCCTACAGCACCGTGACATCAGCCTTGTCTCATCCCCTTGTCCGGTTTGGGATCCTAAGTGGCTTCTGCAGCCTCCTGGCAAGAGCATGGTAGAGCCAGGACCAGGGTCCACTTGCCTCTCCTCCATCATTCCCTACCCTGCAAAGCTGCTGACTTTGGGGGAAGAAATAAAAAACCCCACTCCAAACACCCTCAAAAAACCCCCCTAAATAAAACACCACCAAAACATCTGAAAGCCAGCTGATCTGCTTCTTCCCCTCATCTCACTCGATGGAATTGCTTATGTGCTGTCAGCTGCATTTCTTCTTGTCATCCCACAAGGGGTTGGTTTCAGCTGAGAACGAAATGCAGAAATACAGAAGCCGAAAACATAATGAGAGCGCTGACAGATCCAGACTTACGGCGGCACAGCCTGCTTGGGGAAAATAATTCCTCTTGTTCCATCAAATAGGAGGGACATTTGACCCCAGAAGTGAGTCAAATGTGAAATGTAATTCAACCCCCAACAGGGGCCAGAGTATAAATGCAACTTGACATCTGATCAAACCCTCGCGGACATTTGACCCCTGAGATGAGTGAGGTATCTGTTGTGTTGAATGAAGTCAGTGGAGCATCATTCCTCACCCCTGTCAATTTTCTTTCTTTCTTTCCCCCCTCCTCAATCAAAGGCAAGGAATTAAGTAAGGCAAAAATCCCAAGGAACGAGCAGATTACCAACTATATGATGTAGTCTGAAAGATGAGTAAAAATGAAGTAAAAAAGAAGTAAAAGCACCTGCAAAATCAGGAAGAAAAGGAATTTATTAAGATCTTTGTGACAGGGAGAGTAACCCCAGGAAAGGCAGAGGTTGGGAAATTCCTCCTGTAGCTGGACAGGACTATGATTTTGGTTTTCTTTGGCACTGAGACTTTTGCACTTGCAGGAAGAGTCCACAGGTGCCTTATAAACGTGAATCCCCTACACTGGGGAATCTCCTGCGAGGGAGGTGTCGTTATCCCACCACACAGGCCAATAAACGCAGGGGAACCTTGCGGAGAACTGGGGGTGATGTGAAGGGTGTGGGAACAGCCTGGCCCTGGCACGGCTTTGGCAACGATTGTCCCTCAGGTGGTTGGGAGCAGGGATGTGATGCTGTGCCTGGTCTGCAGAGGGACATTGTGGAAAGCCTTATGGGCACTGTTGGCCACGTTTCTTCTCTCTCCACGGCGTGTCTCCAGCTGCTGGCCAGGCAATGGGCAGCTTCGAAGGAGGGAAGAGCTGAGTACTTTTGGTATTTTTGATCCTGTGCTCGGCCGAATCTCTGCAGCTTTCAGTGCACGGCTCATTCCAGCTGAGCAACAGGCCTGTTCCTGTACTAATGAGTTAATTTGTGTGGCTCCTCATGCAAATGCTGGTACACATCAGTATAATTTATTCAGTCCAAGGAGATGCATCGGCATAAGCAATTCTTAGGGATAGACCCTCTGGAAAGCAGCCCCAGGGAGAGGGACCTTGGCATCCTGGTGGACAATACGTTCTCCATGGGACAGCAATGGGCTCTTGGGGCCAGGAAGGCCAATGGGCTCCTGGGGTGCATAGAGTGTGGCCGTCAGGTCAAGAGAGATTCTCCTCACCCTCTACTCTGCCCTGGTGAGGCCACATCTGGAGTGTTGTGTCCAGTGCTGGGCTCCCCAGTTCAAGAGGGACTGGGAAATACTGGAGAGAGTCCAACAGAGGCTGTGAGGATGCTGAAGGGACTGGAACATCTCTGTGCCTTGGAAAGGC
>JANHGN010002819.1:100632-111131 GCA_024605025.1 Megaceryle maxima | reverse complement strand
TGGATCTGTTGCTGTGTGGGCTGCCCTGGGTGACCCTGCTGTGGCAGGGGGGTTGGACTCGATCTCCAGAGGTCCCTTCCAACCCCTAAGATTCTATGATTCTTTGCTTTGGTAACAGAGCACAGACAGGACCCTGCTGCTTTAACTGCAAGCACTGGAGGCATGATAATTAAACAGACAAAGTTATTTGCACACCATTTCCTCCTCCTAATGCTGTTTTTATATGATGCTCTTGCTGGCACAGTCATGCTGCCCATCTGTGTATCAAAAACATCAGGTCTTGGCTGCCAGGAACTGCATCTGTCCTGGGGAGGTTTGCACAGTGGCGTAGAACAAACAGGATTTCAGCCAACCCTGGTGAGATGCCTGGTGTCAATGACCCTGCAGAGCAGCAAAGAGGGTGTTAGTTTGGGCTCTGTGCCTTGGGGTGAGACTGGGTAACTGGGGAATGGAGCAGCTCACATTTATCCTGCTGAGAGAGCAGATCTGAGGGCACAGAAGGGTTTGTCCGTGGCAGCGTGAGCATAAAATAGAAGTTTTTTTAATCTCTGTGTGCAAATCATCAGGAGCTCAGCTGAGTGCAGGGTTAGACCAAGGGAAACAGAGTTAAGAGAGATTGTATTTGTGACGTGCACACACACGTATATAGGGTTGGTCTTCAAATGTGTCCCTCTATAAACGTTCCTGTGGGGTTAAACACGCCTGCCCCTTTCCACACCCAGGAAACCCATCTGCCCATGTATGCCTGTGCTTGGCTGTGTATAAATCAACGTTTATCTCCTGTATCTATTGCCCTTTATCTGTTTGTCTCCATACATCTTCAAGCCCGGGTCTGTATTAGCCATAATAGATACAGTAAGTCGCTGATCTGATGGGTCAAATGGTCAGGGCTCTTTGATCAGCCGTCAGGATCCATTACCACCAGGGCCTCCGGTGGGGCTTGAATTACAACTTACATTTGACTCATTTCTGGGGTCAAAACGTCCCTCTTATTTGATCGAATGACAGAAATTGTATAATTTGTATATATCCCTGAGCCATATGTGCTCTGAGTGCCACTCTAATGTGTTTTATAAAGGCACAGCTGTCTTGGTGACTTATTTAAAATGGGATTTTGAAGTAGTGTTCTTGCCATTTAATGTCCGCATTCAGGGTTACACAAGGTTTATCAAATAATAAATAACATTTAGAACGTTGGTTTTAGCATAACAATGGGCTGGGTAGTTATAAGGAGCTGGACAGTACGATAAGGCTGTGTTTGGTAAATAAGCAATAATGTAGAAAGCAAGCAGTAGGGTAATTAGAAATTAATGACGGTGCGGGAAGCTATGGACACCTTCCTCCTATTCTGCTGACGTTCCAGACTAGACAGAGCTCATCTTGGCAGCCTCTGCTATAAGAAAATGCCATCAAACCTTGTCATAATACTGGCAGACGGGTTGTCCTCCCACTGATCTTGACTGAATTGCAGCAAAACGTCAACAGTTGATAAAATAAAGCTGGGGCTGGGGCAGACGCGTGCTGGGTGAGTGCTGGGAGTCCCCTGCCCCACTGGGGCAAATAATGCCTGCAGTCCTTGGCAGGAGAGCCCCAGGCAGCGTGAGGGCAGTTGGGTGCTGCTAATGAAGACACGGGTCAGCCTCCCCTTGTTCTTGCTCCTTCCTCCCTAGTAGGAAGCTGTAAAACAGGACTGCTGTGGACTTTGGTTTTCCCTCCACCAGTGGCTTTGGTATGAAGGTTGGACTTGATGATCCTAGAGGTCCTTTCCAACCCTAATAATTCTATGATTCTATTCTATGATTGGTAGAGATGCTCTGTGGCTGGTGGTGAAGGGTCAGTGTGCAGTGAGTCAGGCGTAACATGTTCGTTGGTCCCACACCTACCAGGATCCATGAGTTTCCATCAGTTTGTCCCTGTAGCTCGTAAGGTGCAGCAGGTTCCTCATGGATACCGCAGACCTGAATTTGCTCCAAAAGAAAGGCTGGAAGAAACCAGATCATGCATGTGGATGAGCAAAACCTTAGGGTGAGCCTTCTCTTGAGCCTTGTCATACATAAAGACTGCACAGCAGAGTGGTGGAGGGAAAATTCGAGCCCACCATGAGGTTATTCTTCATGCAATTTCCTTTCAGGTCCCCTAGAAACACAGAAGTTCATTAAGTAGGCTGATCAGTCTTTGCACATGAAGAAACCTGCGTTTGTTTTAACTTCGAGGAGACATATCTCGGGGGCTTCATAATCTATTGATTTTGGCTATCGACAGGCTCACAGAAACAGATGATTGTCAGGGGATGATGGGTGTTAGAGAAAACTGATGATACAAGTAGAAGGATTTCAAAAAGATGGAACCTGTCCCCCAGGCATGGAGAGCTCTGACACTTCCAAATTTCCAGTGTCTTTGTGCACCTTGTGCTTCACTCTTTTGACTCTGTAGAGCATCTGCAAATAGTCTGTTCTTTTAAAGTCTAGAGTCAACCACTACAGGAGCAGAGTACACCTTAAAGTAAAAATTGGATGACTCCCTAATTCCTTTACAATGATAGATTGCAAATATTGCTAGAATGTGTACATATATAAATATAGAGAGACATAGAGACAGATAAGGCCCTGAGTGAAGAGAAGTGAGAACTTTATTCAGACTCCAGGTTGAAAGAGAGGACTAAACAGAGGCTGGCAGTGCAGTGGGAGCCAGGAGTGCACTCTGCAGCAGCCACCCAGGCTAAGATACAGATTTTACTCTTCCCCTGCTGCTCTTTGAGTAATACTCTGTAATTTCATGTGTTGTGCTAGAGAATAAAAAATAGAGGGAAGACATTGATAGATATTAAAAGCCTTTCTCAGCAGAGGATTCAGGAAGCATCTCATGTACTATTTTAGAATGAACAATAGAGTGTTACATGTCATTTATTATAATCAGCAGCTAATGGAAAGCCTTCCAGGCGGGGTTTTGGAGGTGAGCACAACTACAGCTGATGATCCAGGCTTGTGAATTTTGCATGAACTCCTGGGTGTCAGTGAAATTTTTGAAAGGTACAGTCAGGAAGCGATTCCTGTAACTTAGTCATAGCCAGGGAAGCTTCTGTTGCTGGTGGGGGATCGGCTGTAGTGCTTAAATAAATTAATACTAAAAAAAATCCTTTGGTATTGCAAGCAGAACAAACATCATCTTCAACTCTTGGTCGCAAAGGACTCCTAAGTTGATAACAAAAAGATGTTTGAAAAGCAGACACCAAACATCACAGAGTGAAAAGCTAATGTCACTGAGCTGCTCCTAGCCCAGAATGAATAGTCCCTGTTTCTACTGCGTTTATTTGGGGAGGGGGGGAGAAGAAATAGCATCTTATACAATTGAAGAGCTCTGTCAGGTGACGCAGAGCACCTTGTAGGGACAGAAAACTCGAAAACTTGTGGTGGTTGAATTTGATGCACAGAAGACATATTTCATAAGGAACTGAGGTTCCTGAATAGATTTGGGTTTAGGGGCAAAGGCAGGCAGGAGAAGATCCTCAGGTATGTTGGAGCACTGGTCAGAAAGCAGAGGAGTAGCACATGCTGTGTGTAGCTGGCAGCTTAATGGCCAAGCCCAGTGTGCACCAAGTCTTCCAGGGGACTGTGGCCCTTGGGTCAGTCCAAGCAGTAATCCTTCCTTCCCTTTCTTAAGTCTGTCCCAGGTTGTCTGGGATCTGAACGTGCTCAATGGTAGAGAGCTGGCGTTGAGCCGCGCATCCAACCGTAGCCCTCAGTCTGTGAGATGTGCTATCAAAACAGGCATGAGGACCTTCAAACAGAGCTTCTGTTTCTTTTGCAGTGTAGAAGTCCATAAACAGTAAAACATTCTTTAAAAGTAACGATAAACCCCCCTAATCAATGTAAGAGAGGGGTCTAGGACTGGAGGCAGCACAACTCCAGGCCATGGTCCAGCTGCCCAGAGGCTGGAGAGGTGGTGGGTACCCAGGGGCTGTCAGGGAGAGGGCAGGACCAGGATGCTGAGTATCCCAGTAAGAAACAGCATTTGCTGCTGCTGCATCTTGATCCACAGTTTTACATATAGAAAGTATTGATGCCAAGAGGAGTTCTGATAGAGGGTTGGACATGGGCATTTGGTTGGACATGGGCATTTCTTGACGCAGAAATGGTGCACGCCAGTGGGCTGAAGGAAACGTGGACCTGAGATTCCAGAAATGCTCCCTGTGTGCTGGAGGGTGAAGGAGATGGAATAACTGGGACTGCTTCAGAGCACTGTGGGGCACAGCTGAGGTCCAGTCAGACTAAATAACACTGAAGAGCTGGTGTGTGTGCCTGGTGACTCCTGTGGCATGAGGATATATGGGCTGGCTGTCCAGTAATGCTGATGAGCTGGTAAAGCCAACGGCTCATAAAGCAGCAACAAAATATAGAGGGAAGTGGTGTGCAGTATTCTTAGCCAAGAAAGTGTCACTTTAGCAAAGATTTCCCACAGTGCTGAACGCTGCTGTAAAAGGACTGCACGTGGTGTACGCAGAGCTGCTGCCTCTGATGGTCAGCATGGCCCAGGGCAAGGTGGAGACCTACATGAAGGGGAACCTGGGGCAGCTCTTGATGGAGCAGGTCACCTTTAAAGCACAGGTATCACATTAACATGGTGCTTATGTGCATGTTAAACCTTCTGAGGATGCTCCTCTGGTCAGCTACTGCTGCTCCTGGGAAGGTGCTGGGTTGTCCTTGAGTGGTGGCTGTCACTAAAGGCAAAGGCAAGCCCAGAACTTTCATGCACAAGCTGTTTCTGCCTTCAGATCCTCCAGCTCCTCATGCCTGGGCTAATTCCTCGCTGCATGTCTCCACAACAGCCCACTGCAACACAGCGTGACTGGGAGCCAGGGCTTGACGTGCGAGCAGTTGATGCTGAGCTCTGATCCTGCTGTACCATCCCCGTCAACTGCGACGAGAAACGTTTTCTGCTGCGTCCAGTTGGCGGGGGTTGGTTTTGGCTCCCGCAGAGGTGGGTTTGCTTCTGTAATGGACCCCTGGGGAGGGGCTTTGGAAAACTGTGGTTATTTGTGGAAACGTAGCACCATGGGACACAGGAATATAAGGGGGAAAAAAAACACAACAAATCACCCAACAGCCTGTTGCACTTGGAATTTCCTTTCCCAACTGATTGATTACCGCTTGTCTTCGCATCGGAGCTGCAGCCGGTGTTTGGCTCTGCTGTCACAGCAGAGTGATTAACTGGGGAGCTGCTTACTGCCAGCAGGAAAGAGTTATTTTCCACTTCAGAGTTTGGACGAAGGCCTGTGCAGGGAGGAAGACCCCTCTGCAGCCTCAGCTGGCTGCAGAATGAGCCCTTCGCCCCATGTCAGCTCTGGGGCTGCCCTGGGTGTGCACGGGGTTGGGCTCCACTCCAACCCCACCGTGGCCTGACCCGTTCAGCACAGCATCTTGGGGCTTGGGTTACTGGAGGATGATGAGGGTGATGCATTCTGAGTGTGGCAATCCAGCTCCTTATGCTCGGAGTTAGTGTTCACTCCAACCTCTACTCACTCACTGGTGTCCATCAGTGCTTTGGCAGCTTACCTCTGAGTGTGAAATGGTACCCAAGCCCTCACTGCTCTAACCAAGTGGTGGGACCTCGCAGGGAGCCAGCCCATGAGAATGGGCTGACTTGGTGCCTTCATGCAACTGGTCTGTTGTGTTAGCTCTTCTGCTCCTGCTCCAGGATCGAGTGGACCCTCAGCCAGTTTGCTGATGATACAAAACTGTGAGGGGTGGCTGACACACCAGAGCTGTGCTGCCATTTAGCAAGACCTGGACAGGCTGGAGAGTTGGGTGAAGAGGAACCTTGTGAAGTTCAGGAAGGGTCGGGTCTAGCACCTGAGGAGGAATAACCTCCTGAACCAGTATAGGTGAGGGCTGCCCTGATGGAAAGCAGCTCTGCTGAAAAGAACCTGGAGTCCTGGTGGATAACAAATTCACCATGAGCCAGCAGCACAGCAATGTGCCCTTGTGGCCAAGAAGGCCAATTTTCTCCTGGGGTGCATGGAGAAGAGTGTGGTCAGCAGGTTGTGGGATGTTCTCTTCCCCCTCTATTCTGCCAGTGTGAGGCGACATCTGGAGTGCTGTGTCCAGTTCTGGGCTCCCCAGTTCAAGAGGGACAGGGAAGTACTGGAGAGAGTACAGCAGAGGCTGTGAAGATGCTGAAGGGGCTGGAACATCTCTGTGCTCAGGAAAGGCTGAGAGCCCTGGGGCTGTTCAGCTGGAGAAGACTCAGAGGGGATCTGATCAATGCTGATCAAGAGCTAAAGGGCCCCCAGGGGCAAGAGGATGTGGCCAGACTCTTTTCATGCTGCCCAGTGACAGGACAAGGGCAAGGTGCACAAACTGGAACCTGAGAGGTTCCATTCTGAACAAGAGGAGAAACTTCTTTGGTGTGAGGGTGGCAGAGCCTGGCCCAGGCTGCCCAGAGAGGTTGTGGAGTCTCCTGCTCCTGAGATTCCAAACCCACCTGGATGATGGGATTCTGGGCCCCCTGCTCTGGGTGACCCTGCTGCATCAGGGGGGTGGCACCAGAGGATCTCCAGAGGTCCCTTCCAACCCCTACCATGCCAGGATTCTGTAATCTGTTCAGTACACCACTGGGCAACCCCCTTCTTGAAGCCTGAGTGGCTCAGGGTGAGTGCAGCTGGGCAGGGGAGCGTGTGGTGGGTACCCAGCAGGGGAGTGTGTTCTGGTACCCATGAGGGGATCATGCACCACGGGTACCCAGGAGAAGGCAGTTTCTGCTGCAGGGAGAAGGCGATGTGGGTTACACAGGTAGGAGCAGGCGGTGCAGACACCCAAGGAGGGGACCATGTATGACACCAGTCCTGTGAGGTTTCACTTCTTTGGGAAGGGGTAGAGCTTTCCCTGTCAGATGATGCACCAGGACAGGCTGCTCTGAGCTGTGATGGGGTCCAAAAATCAGAGGCAGTTAGGGATGCCACTAGTCTTTCACCAGAGCTGTGGGCCCCAGCTTGAAGGGCACTGTCACAACAGTCTCAGCTCCTGCTGGTGGGATGGAAGGTGGAAAAGCTAACCCAGAGCTCTGCGTTTGGCTCTTGCACCCATCACCCATATCGTGGTCCTGGCAAGGACCGTGTTGGGTCTTGCTCATCGGTGACACTTTCGTGATCATCAGCCTCTGAGCAAACACGAATTAAATGTATCTCAAACCAGGAAATCCATCAGCAGCCATCAAAAGTGTCTGAGCTGATGGTGTGTAGCTCAGGTCTATACATCTGTGTACACTGTAAAGGGCAAAATATGACTTGGCTTTTATTACTTTAATTAAAACATGAGTGAAGAATATGAGATTCAGATTAAATTGTATTTTCCTGGCTGCTGTGTGAAGGAGCTAACTGATCTGATTACCATGAAGATTACAAACTATCAAAGTGAAAAAGAGCTTTTTGCAAGTATTTCATATTAAACCTTCAAACATAACACTTTAAGAATAATTATAGTTGTATTACTGGAAAATGATTCATGAATTCTGAATAAATATAAGCCCCTTAAAGGGAAATGTTCCAAGACCACAGTTTTCGTTCCAATCTGATGAAATTTAGTATCATTTTGCAGCTGTAGAATAAAATGAAAAAAAAAAAAAATATGTACATAGACTGTATTGAGTATATGTCAGACTAAACTAATGAGATTTTTTTTCATCAACTCTGAGCCCATGCACAGACAAATGCAATAGCCCTTCTCAGCTTCTCTAATAGAAAGCACCAAAAGAGCAGGCAGAAAAGATCTTACTGCTCACAAGTCTTTATTCTACCCTTGATTGTTAAATAATATATTTTAAGTTCTCATATCTCGACTGCAGAATGTTTGAACTGACATTAATGGGTATAGAAAAGAGCCAGCTTGGGGGAAAAAAAAAAAAAAAGTAAAAAAAAAAAAGTGAGGAAGGGCTAGGATTGGGAATTTTATTAGTATTCCCAGTGGGCTGTAATAAAGATACTTTTCACACAATACAGTGAATGTTTACAGCAGACAATTTAGTTTCCTTCCAACAATTATGAGAGAAATTGAATCTCAGGAAATGTCAGTTTTCTCTAAAATTAGACATAACAATAAAGATACCCCTGAAAGTTTATTAAGGAGGGAAGGAAAGAAAAAAAAAAAAAAAAAAGCCATCAGTCTCTGGAAGACAATTTAGCAAATTTATTTTAAGGATTCCAGATGACTTCTAAATAAAACCAGACACCTATGCACCACTGAGCACTCGTGCTCCCCACGCCAGGCTCAAAGCCGAGGCTGCTTTTCTTTAGAGGAGCCTTTTTATCCCAGGCTTCAGCAATTCCTAGTCCATTTTAGAAGCAGATACCCAAAAGGTGCTTTTTTTTCACCCTGGACATGGCTGGAGGAGGGTGCTGGTCCCTTCTGCAAGCAGGTGGGACACAAGGGAGTAGCAGGTCGTGCTCTTTCACGTGCAGGTCATGATGCTGCAAGCCCAGGAGCCTAGACTGGTGTCTAAAGGAAGATGTGTGGTCATCACCTGCCCACAGGGCAGGTTTCCCTGCGCTGAACACATGAAAGGGAAACATCGTTATTTACATCAAAAGTTGCCGAGCCATAGGAGCCCCATTTCATAGAATCAGCAGGATGTTTGTGTTAGGAAATTGGAAGCTGTGTATTTTTGCATGGATTATTTGCATGTCTTCTTGCAGGTGCCATTAACGTTGATGCTCCTGAAGATGCAGCATTTCCTCCACCCCCCTGTATGAGGGCAGAGCTCTACGTGCGGCCGCATAGGACTTGTTAGCAAAACTCTGTTAGGACTCTGTTAGTCAGACACTGGAATAGGCTGCCCAGGGAGGGTTGAGTCACCATCTCTGGATGTGTTTAAGGGTCGTTTGGATGTGGTGTTGGAGTATATGGTGTAGGGGAGAACATTGTAGAGAGTAGGGCTGATGGTTGGACTCGGATGATCCCAAGGGTCTTTTCCAACCTGAATGATTCTGTGTGATTCTGTGACTAGTTAGCAAAACTCTGCCAGCTTAGGCTTTCCAAGTTTTTCCTCAGAAAATTGGTCATGAAATGTTGAGGGAGGAGCTGCAGGGAAAGGGTGAAAATTTTGAGGCACTTGAATGCAACTTCAGGAATTAATTTCTCAGGCTGACACAGAGATGCTGGGGATCAGGAAAGGAACACCACTCTGCAACGTGCAGGACACTCTGAAGCTCTTCAAGCAGCTTGTGCTATGGTGTTTAATTTTTGAAACTCTGTAGGTTGAACATGCAGTGTATTTCTTCTACTTGCCCTAGTTTCCAGACTTCTGCATAGAGGATTACTTGCAATGGCCATGTTAGAGGCACCTATGTGCTTCTATTGTGTGGTTTTTATTTTGTCCTGGCAATCCTTTATTGCCGACTTCTGCCTCACTCTGTTCCAGTCTGGAAAGAAATTCCTGTTATTTGATATCAAGAAATAAGGGTGGGAGGAGAAATGGTGAAAGCAGATGGAGCTTAGCTTGCAGCCAAGCTTCTCTAGGAATCTTCCTCGAAAGGGTCTGTCTCATTTTGATCGTATTTGGGGCTAGACTGGGATGGTGCTTTTGAGAACAACAAGTAGGACTCTTGCGGTACCATGCTGGGTACCAGGATTAGCAATGGAAGTACTTATCTCTGAGTCCTTGCAGGTTTCTGGAAATATCTAGGCTTTGTGTGGGCTTGGATTTGAAATGATGGCAGCTGAAAACCTTGAGTACATTGTGCAAATGCGATTTTTTACCATGAGGTCAATGTTTTGGCTTTGTTACCTGCAGCCCTGAGTTGTGCTCAGGGCCTCCTCTGCCTCTCCATTAGCATCTCTCTTTTTGGCTCTTCCACTTCTGCCTGTTTCCTTTGGAACAATTCAGGTTCTACCTGGCATGGTGCAAACTAGTAAAATCAATAGAAAAACCTCAATGGGTGTGTAATTGTTGATGTGTTTCGGGTGGTTTGGCCTCTGATAGCTGGGGCTGGTTTTCTTTGGATGCAGCTGCTAATGGACTGCCTCATGTCTTGGCTATTGTGATGGGTCCCCCATGGTCATGCAATGGTCATGCTGGTATTGCTGTGAGCCCTCTTGCACCTTCATCTCCTCTGTAAAGCCCTTCCTCTGTCAGCAAATGCTGTACGTTGCCTCTAGAGCTGCCAGTGCCTGCGATAGTCCTTTCTCATCGCTAGCATTGGAGCTGATTGCTGCTGTGACCAGGTGTCCTGGCTGTGCTAGATGGACAGCTGTCATTACTTTGCAGAAACATAGCTATTTTGGTTGTGAATTCAGGGGTATTCCTTTCTGCCTTCCTCATGGAAGGATGGTATCTACTCTAGCTATTCATTTTGTCCAAGTTGCTTAATGCTGTAGAAGGTATTTGATGAGCATCTGTGGTTTAGGACATAGATGAGGTCCTCACAGCACTGTGTGTGTTGCTGCCTTTTATAGATACCATACATAAGCCTGTTTTTATTAAAGGGAAAAAAAAAAAAAAAAAAAAAA
>JANHGN010002819.1:82002-97218 GCA_024605025.1 Megaceryle maxima | reverse complement strand
TCTCCAGAGCAGGAGACTCCACAACCTCTCTGGGCAGCCTGGGCCAGGCTCTGTCACTCTCACAGGGAAGAAGTTCCACCTCACGTTGAGGTGGAGCATAAGGGAAATAATCACTAAGATGATAACCGAAAGGGGACAGGTATGGCACAGAATAGTTTCCTTCCTGCTCTGTGTCCTTCTGGCTCAGCTGAAACCAGGTTGAATTAATTTCTTAGAGTGCTTTTTACTAATTCTTCCTCGTGCGCGCTCCATTACTGTTTCCAGGCTGCCTTATCTCTTGACCTGCTTACAGTGCATTATACATCATTATATAATGTACCCTTGGCTCAATTCAAAATACCAAATCCGTACAGCACAACAATGGATTTCTTCTGTGAAGTGCCTTGATCTTATTATGCAAGTTCAGTATGCCATGAGACAGAAAAGGCAATTATGTAAGATCTGTACTCCTCAAATAATTCCCAGAAATGCATGATATTCTTGAGCAGAATATTATCATAGTCCTTGTGTTCATTTCCAGGCAAGATACGAGGAAAGAGAAGAGGTTTTATATTTGTCTGTCCCATTCAGTCTAATTTTAGATCCCCCATTGGCCCCAGTCTCACAGGGTGTACAAGCCCTTCAATACATGTTTAAAAATGGGCAAAAATCATTATAAACAATTTTAAGGGGGCTGATTGCAAGACAGATGACAGAGACTACCCCTTGCCGACGTGGAGGGGAGCTCGCTCATCTCCTGGCTTTCACTGGAGCACTGCCACGTGTCCCTTCAAAGACTAGGGAAGAATAGCCACAATAACACACAGCAAAAGGAAACGCTTCTCTTGCCCGGGTGGGTGGGTGGGTAACTAAAACACAGGGGAAGGAAGATACTGCTACGAGTGATCCAGGAGCAGCTCCACATCAAACATACCTTTAAAGTCCCAGCCTTAGTTATGAAGATACAACAAAGGGTTTTCGGGAGCTCTGGTTATTGCTGACGTTTGCATAACCAATATTGAGCACTCCTGAACATGCTGGGGGCCGACTTTGAGCCTTAAGACCCCATCTGTGGAGTTGGAGGTTAGAGACATGGTGTTGTCATACAGAGTTCAGTCTCCAGAGCTGGCGACAGGAGGGGGTCCAGATGTAACACCTCCATGTGTACCAGTGTGTGAATGCCCCAGCACGGGGCAGAGGAAGGGGATGCCTGGGCAAGCTCTGTCTTCTTAAAAGGGCATTTTGGAGAAGTGACAGCAGCAAATCTGCAAGGCGGTAGTTTGGGGTGTGTTTTGTAAGGAACTTGGGGAACTCCTTGCTGCTAGATGTTGATAGAGCTTAATAGAGATGCAAAGAGGGGGAAGGACCTGCAGGTGAAAGGAAGGATGAGACAGGTGAAAGGAATGGATGAATTGGAGCTTCCATAGTTCTTCATTGGGGATTTTTATATATACTCCAAAATGCTGACTAATATTGGACAATATTTAGGTCTGCACATTGGCGGACTGCTGGTCTCACTGTGGGTCTTGAGTTCTCAGGAGGACAGTACGTGGTTGTAGGTTTCTGTTCTTCCCTTGCAAGTGGCTTTGAGAGCTCTTCTTTCCAGGACATATTTGATGGCATGAGAAGGTGGAACTGGTAGGACAGTTGTCCCAGCAGGTCCAAGTGGAGCTCTCTTGTGACATGCTGTGGCTCTGACAGGGTCCTTCCCTGCGCTTTCCTACAAGGCAATTGCTGCCTGGCAATGAAAGGAAGAAAGTCTGCGATATCTGAGGTGGATTTCATTTTTCTTCCTCTTTATTCCTGGGGGTAACTATTTTCAAAACTCATTTTTGTCTGTGTCACCAGGGAGCTGGAGGTCTGTCTCTCTCTCTTCCCTCAGAAGGATAAACACCGCATTACTAATCCTTTATATACCACTGCATGCTGCACTGCTGCTGCCATGCATGTAGATCTGCCTTTATGGTAACCGTAACCTTTTCCTGAACCAGAGATATTCCTGAACAAGAGGCCTTTGGGATCTGTGTGGGCTTTCCTGGATACATTTTTAATAAACACAATAATTTGACTGCAAGCCCATTACCTATCCCCTGTTTGTTCTGTGGGATAGTCATTGTCGTGCCTGCGCAAAACACTAACTCATGGGGCAATCAAAGGAAGAATGACAGCCAGGACAAAAGGGGTATGTGTTGTGATAAACCAGTCCATCTTCAGCATCATGCGCTGGAAGCTTTGTATATTGCCTGTAAATAATGGCCTCAGAAAGATATTAAATCTTTAGGAAAAAAATCAAGCCTAATTGTAACTATATTTTTGTTTTCCATTTTGGTTTGTGTACCGTATATGACTTTTGCAGAGACATTTTTATTCCAGGAAAATGACAGGCCAACAAGAAGCCATAATTGCACTGATTTTTAGAAGTGCCTGCATTACTACAGATCTGATGTACTGCAAGACATGAATCAGAAAAATTCTATTAAAAAATCTCTTGAATGGCTGACACAGGAGTATTATCCACGATGATTAATTTGACTTGGTCATTATGAACACAGACAAGTCTGACAAAATTGCATTTCATTCCCCACTGAATTCATAAAATCACTATACACATAATAAGAAGTTATAGTTCTCTGCTATCCACTATTCTTGACAGGATTCCAGTTCTGGATAAGATACTGATTAAAAAAAAAAAAAAAGCAGAGGGAGAGAGGGGGTTGGGAGCCTTTTTAAAAGCCTACAATAGGGCTGATTTCCTTTGCTGTAAATTGTTCATAGAAATCCATTATTTTTAGCTGGTTTTTTTTTGGTGAAGTGGTGATGCAGGTCAACCACAGCTTGGACAATATAAAAACTGACTGTGAGCTTTTATTTACTTTGAAAGGGAATGCAGCAGAATGGCACGCACGTGGTTCACATCTTGAATCCCAAGAAACCCTGTTGGGTTGTACCTGATGGCACAGGGCTGGCACCATCACCGCTGCTGCCTCTGTTCAGCCACAAGCAGGGTCCTTACCCCGGGTTGTATCTTGAGAACCATTCATCATACAGATGGTTATTAATAACTGATACCCTGGTCTTCATTCCCCACCCACATAAACCAGGTACCAATAGACAGGTGGAAGCCAGAGAGTCCCAAGAATGTCGTTTCTGGCTTTGGTAGCATATAAAATAACAACAAAAACCCACAAAACCCTCTCCAGTGAGTAGCAGAATTGGGTGTGTTCCTCCCAAACCTTTACTGAGTGAACTGAGTTACTTTACCTGAGTGAACTGAGGTTTTCTGTTCCCTCTTGACTATTGCCAGCGGGGTCCCATCACAGCCCTCATCCTGCTGAGCACCATGACACCACATTGCAGCCGTCCCTTCGCTGCTGTAGCAACCGGCCAAGGAGATCAAAGATTATTAGGGGAGGCAAAAATGTTTTAGACCCTGGTATCTGCCTTCCATGCACATGTGGTTTTATGAGATCTTCTAGAAAAGAGACTTTTTTGGCTCCGTCACATTTGGTTGACACCATCTGGCAGGCTCCCACTTTTGGCAAACCCGTGGCTCTGTGGACCCATGGGATCTGTGTCTATAGGAGATGGGACAAAGTTGACTGGTGTAAAGTTAAGAGGTGTAACTATCCAGCTCCCTTGCGAGGCAAAGCCATCTGGCAGCACCCCAGTTGAGTGGGAGACTGGCTTTCTGGTGGCATGCCAAGCCTGCGTCGGAGCAGTGGTGGGGTCCTGGGCTGTGTACTTGCTCTTTTTGGGTGAACCAACATTCCTTGGGGATTTAAAAATCCACTGCTGCTGGTTGGGTTTTTAAACCCCACAGGTTGCCTGCTGCTCTGCTGTGCTCCCAACCTCCTGTTACTGAATATCATGGAGATGCTTCCAATGAATGTTTATGCTGTGATAGGACGAGAGGTGATGTTAGCAAGGGGAAACACAAGAAGTTCCACCTCAACATGAGGAAAAACTTCTTTCCTGTGAGAGTGACAGAGCCTGGCCCAGGCTGCCCAGAGAGGCTGTGGAGTCTCCTGCTCTGGAGACTTTCCAGCCCCCCCTGGATCTGTTGCTGTGTGGCCTGCCCTGGGTGACCCTGCTGTGGCAGGGGGGTTGGACTCGATGATCTCCAGAGGTTCCCTCCAACACCTACCAATCTATGACTCTATGATTCTATGTTGATGCAAGAGCTCATTTTTCCCTTTTCAACTTCATTCCCATAGTCAAAAACCTGAACATGTGAAAATTAATGTGGAAGAAGAGTCTGGGAACATGTCAGAGACAATGTGTAGATCATATGTGACCGACTGTTAGTAAATACTCCTTTACAGTATTTATCCAACTCTACCCTAGTAATTCATTGGCCCTGCTATTCACACGTTGGATCTCCGTGCATGAGGATGAGGCAAATCAATTTACATTTCTTAGACCCAGAGCTGCTGAGGTGGAAAATCAGCCCTACTTCATTTCTTGGCACAAGGCTTTGGGAATCCCAAAGTGTGAGCTCAGCCCTCCAGCAACCCTCCGGAGAAGTGGTGCCAAGGGGTCTGCACCCCGACATGCAACTCCCCGGCCACCCCAAGCCAATTCCCTTGCTGGCCCCAGAGGGTTTCTCTGGAGCTTGCAATGGTCAAGTGTCTTCCACCTTCTCCTGCCACTTGAACTAATGTTTCCATCCCTGTGGTTTTAGTGCTTTGCACTGAGCAGGAAACCTCTGTGGTCCACATGCTGGAGAAACGGATCAAAATCCCCTTCTTGCAAATATGATTATGTCTGTGGTGAGCAATGCGTGTGCTGGGAGAGCAGTCTGGAGGATTTTAAGGAGGTGCAGGGTGGCTTGCCTTCATTAAGCTTTGATTTTCACCCTTTTATTGTGTTTGGTCTCTTTTTGTCTTCATACGGCCCAGGATCCTCTCTCAACCTGGCATGCCCTGCAGCTTGTGTCAACACTGGCACATGGTGATTCCTTCTGTATGTGTGTAAGAGAAAGAGGGAAGGTCTCTGTTTGACAAAGAAATGTGTTTATCTGGCTTCTGACCCCACCTGATGCATCATCCAGCTTTGGTACAATAGAGATACCGCACAAGCCACCGGTTGTTTTTCTGCAGCCCCTTCACCAAGCTGCACTGGAAGAGCTGGTGGTGCTGATGGGAGAGGAGGACTCTCGCTCAGGCCCAGGCCCTGCTACCATCCCCATGACCAACTAGGTTCAGGTGGGAGCTGGGGGGGATGGCCATTACTGCTCATGGGATGGTGTGGATAACCCATAACCACTGTGTCCTCCCTGCTCTTCATGCACAGCAGGAGCTCAAGGTGTAGCCCTTGGTCATACCCCTCAGCTTCACAGACAGCCATGTTTACTTCAATTTGTTGGCTTGCCAGGTTGGGTTTGGTCTGCTCAGACCCATCTCATCTCTGAAGTGTTCAGAGGGTCACGTTTATAGAATCATAGGCTGGTAGGGGTTGGAAGGGACCTCTGGAGATCATCGAGTCCAGCATTCCTACAGTAGGAAGCTCTTGCAGGGAAAACCTAGTTAGCAGATGAAGGATGGTACAGAGTCCATGGTGCTTTACGTCATCTGGATGATGAGGTTGGGATGCATCACACCAGCCCACGTATTTCCTTGCACCATACCAAGAATAAATGTTCTCTCTTAGGCTCATATTTACTGTTGAATGTTATTTGACAGGGCAAATATTTACCTGCAATAATATAGCAAATCTCAATCCTTTTCACTATGAATAATATTTCTCTGAATCAATGCTTGGCTGCAACTTCTGGATCCTCATGGATAATCACACAGAACATGACTTGGGGGGCAATTGGGGTCACTGGACATTTGCCATGCTGCCAAGGAGAGCTGTTTCCCAGGTCAAGGGAACAAGTCACATTCTCTATGCTTAATACCAACGTGTGGCAGAGAGGTGGTGCTGGCCAGCTGTGGAGGGCTCTGTAAAGAAGCACAGCACTTTTCCCTTCCAAGAAGGGACATGCTCAACATTTGTAGCTCCCTCCTGACTCACCTTCACGGTGAATTTGTAGTGTCTTTTAAAACATAGCTGTGGTTATGGCTTTGGTTGAACCGCAGGCGTCGCTTGGAGCTGCCCTGCATTGAGACTCCGAGCAGCGCCCGCTGCCCCGCGGTGCGAGCTGCACGAGGGTTTGCAAGAAAAGGCTTGTTGTTTCAGCTGCTTTCAGTGTTGCAGTTTGGAGAGGAATCATGTGTAATCACAACAACTGTCATCTGTTTGCCAGTGGAAAATCCTAGAGCTTTTTTGTGTACCCTGATGGGCAGCCTTTTAGCAGGGTGAGCTTCTCTGCATTTGGAGCCCTGGTGGGATGAATGGGTTCAGACCAGCTCGCTAATCTAATTTGTAATGTATCCTCATAACGTATAATTGGTTGTTTAATTTAATTCCTATTAACATAAGAATAGAAAATAGAATCTGCAGCGTAGCTCACGTGGTGGTAAAAAGGAGCATTGGGCGTCGCAGGCCAAGGGTTTGGAGGTGATGGCTTTTGTGCACGTGACGTGAGACTGTCGATGCTTCGTGGGGATGGAGGCATCACCTGCCACGTGTCAATAGGTACTGTGTGTGACAATGAATCACCCCCTCTTTCCCACCCTTCTGGGTGTCTATCTGTCTCATCTCCCTTCCTTATCTTTCTAGCGATCTATTTAAAACACATATAGAATAAAGGCAGCTTGCTTTGGAAAATTGTTTGTGGCAATAGGGTATAAAAGCTGGTGGGGGCCAAGCCTGGTTGTGTTGATTGGATATTGTCTAATCTGATTTTGCTCGTGTACAGCTTTGATTGTAATTTTGATACATCTGGACAATACTGTAGCTGTTTGGAAAGCTTTGTGATTTAAACAAGTCTTTTTGTTGTGGGTTTTGTTTTGGTTTGGTTTGGTTTGGTTTTTTTCCCTGGATGGAATAAGAAGAGAGGCAGAAGTGTGCGGGGGGGTGAGCCGGGCGACGGGGCTTTTGTGCTCCTTACAAAACCACCTCAAAGCCCTTCGGTGAGCTGCTCCACAGCAGCACAAGGAACACGTAGTTTTGAAGAGAGCTTTAGGAAACTTTAAGGGGGTTTTACATAATTTCATTAAGTACAGCAAAGCCACTTGCTTATATACCTGATACCAAAATAAACCCAGTCGGAGGAACGAGTTTGCTGTGCAATGATTTATTTAAATCCCTTTCCGTAAAGCATGGAGTGAAATCCTCTTAAATAACTGGGAAAGAATCGATGTACCTCCAAGAGCGTAGCCCAAACAGAAACCGCACTACTAGACGTATTAAATGGGATCTGTCTGTCTGCCATTGTGTACATCCCCTCGGCCCCCTGCCTTCCCCGTATAATACCACTGCTAGACAGAAGCTGGCTGGAAGAAATATCTGGGCTTGAATTTCCCCCACACAGTAACTGTTAGCACGGAGCGATCTCAGCCCAGGCTCACTCTGGTATTTGCTGCATACTTGTATTTCCCCACGGCCAGTGGGAATCTCGGGTGGACACGAAAGGTCGGGTGGGATGTGCAGAATTTGCTCTTTTCTCCTTCTGTTTTTGCAATGGGATAAAGGGAGGTTGCAGTGGGATGCAGCCAGGTTCTTCTCAGTGATATCCAGTGATAGGACAAGGGGTAATGGGTACAAGTTGCAGCATAGGAGGTTTTGGGTAAACATAAGGAAAAACTTTTTCGTGGTGAGGGTGACAGACACTGGAACAGGCTGCCCAGAGGGGTTGTGGGGTCTTCTCCTCTGGAGACTTTCAAAACCTGCCTGGACGTGTTCCTGTGTGACCTGAACTAGGTGATCCTGCTCTAGCAGGGGGGTTGGAGTAGATGATCTTTCAAGGTCCCTTCCAACCCATAATGTTCTGTGATTCTGGGAGGTGCGAGGTGGGTGTTGGTCTCAGCAGAGGATGAGCCACTTCCAGCACCGGTTTTGGGGTGAGGTAGGAATGCCCCCTACCCTGACTCCCTGCAGAGACACATCTCTCCCAGGCTGAGCTGGAGCCCTTGCACCTATCCATACATACCTCCTCAATTCCCACTCCTCTCCCACTGACTTTCAGTTTAAATATGGGGGTTAGTTTAGTTTATGAAGGGTTTTCTCCCTGCAGTCTGGGGTCATGAAGAGCATGAATTCGAGTGTGAGCTCTGGGGCAATGGATTAATAAAGCCTACAGTGCTTAACTGGTTTTGCACACATCTGGGCTTTTGCTCTTAAATCAAGTATTAAGTCAAAATCCAACCATGAAACAAGGTGATCTGGGAAATTTAGCTCAAAATCCGTGTGTATAATACTATGGCTAATCAGAATTTCATATGCTATAATAATATGTGAAACAGTAGATGTTTAGAATAAGCCTCCTCTGCCAGAGACTCGTTATAGTCTACATCGATAATTAATAATTTTGGATAGATTCACACTTACATTATGAAGCAAATATGTTTTTGTCTGAAGTGAGACTGATTGCACAGGTGCAAAACCATATTTTTTTCTCTCTGTAAATTGGAATGCTTAGAAGTAAACAAGCACCAGAAAACACGGGAAGCACAAGGCGTGCCAACATCTCCATGCGTTCGTGGTCACCTTGAGGGAGCATGGGTAGGGAGGTGAGGGAAGGCTTTTCCAAATGAAATTTGGATGAGGCTATAAGGATGAATCTCTGTGTGTGGTGGAGTCATCCAGGCTTTCTTTAAAGGATATTTCAAAAAGCCATGGCTGTGTTTCCAAGTGTCCTTCCCTGGCTGCAGCTTCTTTGCTGGAGTTTGTGAGGAATCAATGGGAATTTTGTTCCCAAGTACTAGTTATTTCTATGGAGCTAATGCACATTAAAAAAACCCTCTTTAAAATTCAGACTGTAGATACTCTAAGAGCTGAGCTGGGTGCTCAGAGAGGGACTTTGACTTAAAAAAGCAGCAGCTGGTTGGGACAAGGCCGTGCTCCTTCATGGCTGTGGATCCTGCAAGCATAGGTCACCTGGCTGGAGGTCTCTGCTGAGGTTTTGGTGAGCTAAAGATGTGCTAGGGGGGTTGTGGTGTGGGAGAGGGGGGCAGTGGGGATGCCCCAGGAGGATCTGAGGTGTGTGAGGACCCGTGGTGTCCCTGTTGGATGCTTCAGTGCTGCCATACTCACTGCCTGGCTCCTACCTAGTGACAACCTGCTGGTGTCCGGGACTAGAGATGTCTTTCTATTAAAACAAAACCATTTTCACTGGAATGTGGGTTTTCAGTCCTTACATGATAATTGTTTTTCTTTGCTGAAGCAATGAGGCAGTGACACATTGCAAAATGTCTTTTTCATGTTTTAGACATACAATGGTCAGAATGAGAACAATGAAGACTATGAGATCCCACCCATAACGCCTCCTAATCTCCCTGACCCTTCCCTCCTGCACTTGGTGGACCACGAAACTGGATATCACTCCCTGTGCCACAGCCTCCCTCCAAACAGCCTGATACCAGCATACCCCTACCAGAACATGGACCTGCCGGCCATCATGGTCTCCAACATGTTGAGTCAGGATGGGCATCTTCTCTCCAGCCAGCTACCCACGGTCAGTGACTTTCTTCTCTTACTGTCTAAAGCCTCTCTGTATTTTGAGTTGAGTCAGTTGAGCATAGAAGGATGTTAACGATGAGATGTTTGCAGTGGGGCTTGGGAAGAGATGGTGACACGGTCCAACCTCACTGCGCTGGTCAGGGTGCGGTGGCAGATGCTGCAGTCACCTCCATGGCCATGCTCATGGTGGCAATTTTTTGTTTCCAGTTCAGTGTCTTCCTGAGCCTTATTAGCCACTCCAAAGCAGGGGGAAGGTTGTTTTCCTCCATGTACATAACATCCTCACTGAACCAAGCAAAGTTCCCCTATGGGAAGGTGACCAGCCAAAAGCCCTAGTTCATAGCTCCTACACCCTGCATCCTTTCTCCTGCTGAGAAGAGCCCCCCACCTGTCACCCCTGTCTCCTGCTGCCTGGGTGGCCCCAGTGGCATAAACAGGAGGAGGAACACGGATGCTCCATGAAGGGAAAGCTCTCCTATTGATTTCAAGAGGAACAGGATCCTTCCATGCACTTGCACGCTCAAATTGCCTCTCGGCTCACGCCGTGGCAAGGAGATACCTTGTGAAGTTTCAAATGACTCTTCTGTAGGAATAAATAAGGGAGGGATAATGAAGTAAAGTGCAGCTCTGAGAAGAAACTTCAGGGCTAATTAGACCCTACAACGCTTCTGTTGCAGCAGCACTGAGGAAAGGTTGTGACTTGATTTTGACAGTGGTATTGAATTAATACTGTTGCCATTTAATAATATTTTCCTCTTTAGCAGATTTAGCCCTGTGGTTAGTTTCTTCCGTTGTTTCTCTCTAAGATCATTGATTTTCATGGGTGCTGTTGGACAGCATCAATATCAAACAGAGTTAATTTTGCTTAAGTAGCATGCCTGCGAGTCTGGCACCGCGCTAGCTGGAGAACAGTTGGTGTTGATTGCTTGAGTAGATAAGGGTCTGAAAGGTAGTGATATTTAAATATTTAAATGGGATATTATCTCTTAGTCTAGGAAAATCCCAAGGCTTTCTCAAGTCGTGATGTGTCTCCAAGTTCTATTGTTAATGTGTTTAAGAAAAATATCATGTTCTGCCATCAATGTTGAACGCAGGCATATTTCTATGGAATTAAATATTACTTAGGCCTCTGTGTTAGCTTTTAGGTTCTTAGGTGATTAAAACATTCATTTCTGAGACAAAAAGAGTCAATTTTAGATGAAATATTTTTCCCTGGTTTAATTTAAAGCACGGCCCCTTTGCCTGACCCCTATTTTCATAACACGATAATTTTATCCTGTGTTGATTGTCTCATTTTTGAGAGGTGATATTGCACTTATAAATCATTTTCTAAAATACCTAAAGAAACAAGAATACTGGGATTTATTAAGCAGCTTCTGTACGTCTGAAATAATTTATTTTGGAGTAGTCCTTGGGAAATGTTCTCCTTCTTACTTTATGGTACTGTTTTACAAATGCAGCATCGTGACAATAAATCAGGACTGAGCCAGAGAAGATAAGAAGGGGGCTTAGTGGGCTGTAAACGTAGAGTAGAGAGATTAAGATTTGTTTGCCCCTTACCACGAAAATAAAAAATCTTGTGAACCCTGAATTTCCGAGCTGATAGCGAATTGAAACTGTTTAGTTTTGAGTGGAAACCCTTGGAGCTGTAATACATCTTCAGAGGTCCCAGTAGCAAAGGAAGTAGATCAGGGAGTGAACTGTATTGTAATTTTAGGTCTTACCCTTCTGTCAGAGCCTTTTTCCATGCCCTTTTCCCCACTGAAAGGTAACACCTTCTAGCCCCTTGGTTTTTTGGATGCCCGAATCAAGTCTCCTCTAACTTCAGCACCAGCCCACAATGGCAGCATCCGTCCCATTGCACACATGTAACTCACTGTTACTGGCAACGGGAGCAGCGCACGCACGTGAGAACACAACAAACCCCAGAGACAGAGCAGGTTTTTGACCTCCTGTGGTTGACAGAATCATAAAATCATTAAGGTTGGAAATGACCTTCAAGATCATCAAGTCCAACTGTCTACTAAATATTATCAGGACCACTAAACCATGTCCTGAAGTGCCACAGCTGGATGTGTTTTGAACCCCTCCAGGGATGCTGATTCCACCCCCTCCCTGGGCAGCCTGTTCCAAGGCCTCACCTCTCTCTCAGTAGATACATTTTTCCCAATGTCCAACCTAAACCTCCCCTGGTGCAACTTCAGCCCATTTCCTCTTGTCCCATCACTGGTTACCTGTGTGAGGAGACCAACACCCACCTCACTACAGCCTCCCTTCAGGTAGTTGTAGAGAGTGATAAGGTCTCCTCAGCCTCCTCTTCTCCAGACTAAACAAATCCAGGTCCCTCAGTTGCTCCCATCAATCTGCAGCCCTCTTGGTGGTGGGCCCATGAGCCAGCCATGCTTTGGGCATCACTGGGCCACACACTGCGACCCTACCCCAAAAGTCAACCACCTCCTCCAGGGTGGAGCTTTGTTTGCAGCAGGAAGCCTCCAGATTGAGAAAGGGGCTTGTTTGCTGACCTTTCCCAAAAGAGAGGATTTCCTGCCACGGGGCAGTGGTGTGGTGGGAAGGCAGGCTGGGAGCGAGCCTTGCCTGAGTGCTGTGGAGGAGGCGTGCGGAGGTCTTGTCTTTGTTCCAGGACCAATGTTGCTCATGCAAATGCTGGAGCCAGGAGCCTCTCTCTTTGCTGCTGCTCTTCGCTGTAGTTCGTACTGGTTTTTGCATACACAGCTATTTCCTGCCTTGGTGTCATGTCTTTTGGTCTCAATAAAGTGACATATGGCAAGTAATTCAAGGTAAAATGCCTAGCTGTTGGTCAGACTTTTCCACTAAAATAGTAGCTTGAGCCTTGGGATTTTTTTTAAGGCATCCTCATGAAAAAATCTCCAGCTGCTGAAAAGATGTGAGCTAGGAATTGCTGAGAGCACTGGGGAGTGGCATGTCCCTCTACAGCCTGGGAGTGAATAAGGAAAATACAGGTGGGGGTCGCTGTCCCCTTTGGTGTGTCTCTTGTCCTGGGATGTCCCAGCATTATCCTGAGATTGAATTAAGCCTCCCAGTGCCTCTGCAAGGGAGGAGGCTGCTGCTCCCATTAGCAGGTGAACACCAGGTCAGAGCGAGTTTAAATCAGAGCAGAAACTCCCATGGAGAAGGTGGATTTGCTGCGGGCCAGACCCCGCTCCTGGATCCAGCCCACCCATGGGTTGTCAGGAGCTGGAGCCCCTCATTCAAGCAAAGCAGCTCTACCCTGATAGGGAAAACCCAAAGCCACTGTCACCTCCCTGTCCATTCAGCATCCTCATGCAGAGCACCCTCCACACCACCAGCCCCTGCTCACTTCACTCTGCCCCATGGTCTACCTTTACATAACATGTTCTTCACTGCTGTTCCTGGCTCTTTATTTCCTTATTTTATTTATTTCTTCAAACGTTAAGGGAATGTTCATAGACTGAAGGTGGAGTGCAGGAAGCTGGAGAGGAGAGGAGCAGGGAGAGATGGACAAGAGGAGGCAGAAGACGTGGCATCAGGAAGACCGATGGTGCAGGGAGGCTGAGGAGGAGACAGGGCTGACTCCTTTAGGAAAGGCGTGTTATTTTTTGTGTTGGTGTCAAGAAACACAAAATTCTTCACATAGCAGGTATGGGGTTTTTTTCTACTGTCCTCTTTTGCTATAGGAAAAGAGGAAGGGAAGAGGAGGAATGGCAGGAGGGAAAGGAAGTAATAGAGATGTGATTGTCATTGAGAAACGGGAATATTTAGGGGGAAAAAAGCTGTTTTCCATGGAAAGATGATGACTTTGCCCACTGTGAACACCTCAGCGGTGTTAACAGTGCAGACAAGCAGCTGCTGAGCCCCCAGGGAGCTGCAGGGAGACCTGCTGGCCTGGGGTCACACCGGGGCTGGAGCCTGGGGGCCATGGGGCTGTGGGGGAAAACAGGGAAGGGGGCAGTGAATGGCCGTGAGTCGTCGTTGGTTGGCAGCAAGGTGCAGTGCCTGCTGGGTTAAGGAGCTGCTGTGAATAAATGAGATTTCAGAAGGGATTTGGCAGAACGTATTTGACAGAAACAAAGGGTGATCAAGGTCAGAGCCCATGAATCTCCAGCGTAGTGCAAACTTATTTCCATAAATACCAGCTCCCGGCTGAGAGGGCTGGGGTATCTCTGCATGTCAGCGGGGACAGTGCTGGTACCTGGGTGCTTCAAGAGGATGGGGGGAGCCAGGAGCCCCTGGTCAGCACGGACAGCACTGCCCCGAGCCCACCACCACCTTGTGGGAGCCCCAAAGCTCTGTGCTCCTCCAAACCTGGGCAAAGGACATTGCTGTGCTGGGATATGCCAAAAAACCAGCCTATCTTCCCATGGTGTGTTCTGTGGGGCTGCTTCTTTCCTGCTCCGCTGTGATCTGGTGACATTAGGGCAGAACCGCATGGTTTTGGGTGGAGGAAACATCATTTTGGCCACGTGGCAGCTGTTATGGACAAGCTTTGGCTTTGTAGCAGACTCACAGAGTTTGATTAGAGAGATGGGCAACTGTCTCTGCATCTTCCTGGTGCTTCTCACAATGAAAGATCTTTGTGACTGTTTTAAAGGCACTAACATTTCCTTGAGCCCAGTGGGATGAGTTTTTTCCGCTCACAGCAAGCTGGTGCAAGTCAAGAAAGGCTGCAGACGCAGCTTGAAAGTTCTTTGATTCAGTTTGTTGAGTGGAAACATTATTTGAGAAATATTAAAAACCTTCAGTGGCAAAAAGCACATTCATGGTATAAAAATACCAACTTTCCAGTTACCTGTGGAAACTTTTTATGTAGAGAGGAGAGGGTAATGGGTAAATGGGGGTGAATTGTAGTAGCAAGGATGAGCGCAACCCTGAAATTCCTGAAGAGTCAGTTGAGCTTGGAACCTGAATAGCTGTTCCCAGCACTATGGGGCTTTGCACTGGAACAGTGAGGAAAGCAGTGAAACAACTCATCAGTAATCCAGCTGCATGGAAATGGAAATGGAAATGAGAAGTAGCCCCTTCCCGGAGCTGGGGTGTGCCTGCCTGGGCCATGGGGATGGTGTAGGGCTCCAAGATGACGCACACTCTCTGGTGTCTACCAGAAGACCTCAAGCAAGGTCATCATGCAGGCAGGTTGCAAGACCAGTCCCTTGGCCAGCTTTGCTTGGTTCCCCAGCTCCCATCCTTCCCAAGGTTGCTGCTCCCCATCAAACTCAGCAGCATTTCTTATTTACAGCCAGAGTCAGTGAGTCAGCAGTTTTCTCTGGTAGCCCCGGGGTACAGCACTAGGCAGGTGGTCCCGGTGCACAGCAGCACAGTTGGACGTGGAGCTGGTGAGCATTGAAATTTTTTCCAGTAGAGGCTCTAAGAAAGAAACCAATTAGATGTTGACACAAAAGCCAAGTCAGATGTGCCACTCTTATTGAAGTCATTGGCAGTACCTGAATTTCCCCATGGAGAGGCATCCTGGTGGACAATAAGTTCTCCACGGGACAGCAATGGGCCCTTGGAGCCAGGAAGGCCAATGGCATCCTGGGGTGCATGAAATAGTGTGGCCAGCAGGTCAAGGGAGGTTCTCCTCCCCCTCTACTCTGCCCTGGTGAGACCACATCTGGAGTGTTGTGTCCAGTGCTGGGCTCCCCAGTTCAAGAGGGACAGGGAAATACTGGAGAG
>JANHGN010002819.1:43670-81902 GCA_024605025.1 Megaceryle maxima | reverse complement strand
GTAGGACCCTTTAAGTACTGCAAGGCCACAATAAGGTCTCCCCAGAGTCTTCTCTTTTCCAGGCTGAACAACCCCAACTATCTCAGCCTGTCCTCTTAACGTAGGTGCTCCACGTCCCCGATCATCTTTGTGGCCCTACCCTGCACCCACTTAAGCAGGTCCATGCCTTTCTTACTCTGGGAGCCCCATAGCTGAACACAGCACTGCAGGTGGGGTCTCAGGAGAGTGGAGTAGAAGGGAAGAATAATCTCCCTTGACCTGCTGGTCACACTGCTTTTGATGCAGCCCAGAAAGGCAATCACATCCTGGACTGCAAGTGCACGCTGCCAGCTCATACTCAAGTGTTTCATCCACCAACACTCCAAGTCCTTCTCCATAGGGGTGCTCTCAGGGGGGCCCAGCCTGTATTTGTGCTTGGGATTGCCCTGGCCCATGTGCAGGACCTTGCACTTGGCCTTGTTGAACCTCATGAGGTTCACACACCTGAACCTTGTCCTTAACTGCCACATCTACATGTCTTTTAAATACCTCCAGAGATAGTGACTCCACCACTTCCCAGGCCAGTTTCATGACACTTGACAACACTGTGAATAATTTTTTCCTAATGACCAATCTAAACCTTCCTTGGTGCAACTTGAGGACATTTCCTCTCACCTTATCACTCGTTACTTGGGAGCCAAGACCAACACCTACCTTGCTACAACCTCCTTTCAGGTAGTTGTAGAGATCAAGGTCTCCCCTGAGCCTCCTTTTCTCCAGGCTAAACAACTCCAGGTCCCTCAGCTGCTCTTTAGTCAACTTGTTCTCTAGACATTTCACTGGCATTGTTACTCTTCTCTGGACATACTCCAGGCCCCTCAGTGTGCTTCTTGTACTTGGGGGCTCACAACTGAAGTCAGTATTGAAGGTGCAGCCTCACCAGTGCCAAGAACAGTGGGACAATCACTACACTTGTCCTGCTGGCCACACTACTGGTGATACAAGCCAGGATGCCATTGGCCTTCTTCCCACCTGGGTATACTTTTCCAATACACCATGGACACCTGTTGAGAATTCAGTGGGGAGTCAGGACACGAGACATTAACATTTTTTTATAAGGAAATTGGCTGCTACACCAAAGGTCATGTTTCAAAGCCTTCCACCCATTCTGGAAAGCTTCTGGGATAGAACTGAAATTGCTCTTGAATTCAAACTGAAGCATCATGTGCTGGCCAAAGTTTAGCTCAGGGTAAGATGACCACATTTAGAAAGAGAGGCTGCTAAGCTGTACCTAAACAATGGCTACACCACGCACAACATCTGAACAAAAACATCAAACACCCTCTTGCATTAATGAGACCAATTCACAAAACATACTGTTGACAGGTACTGGGCACATTTCTTCTGCCAGCAGCACTAAACCACAATTGCACTACAAGGAGTGGGAGGACCAGCAATTTCTGCCCATGGTTTTATTAGGGTCTGTGTTTGATCTACTCTTCTTCAACTAATAAAATAGAAGATCTAGCAAAATGTATTCCAAATATAAATTTTTATATTTTATCAACTCCAACCATGTTTCAAATCAAATCCCCACACAGTTAACTCAGTCTACTGTATCTTCAGCAGCAAATCAGATTTTCATGAGTTTTATTAATAAGAACACTGTGCTAGGAAGTCACTAGACAGCTCTCCCCCTTCTCACAGTGATGCTTTACTGCCTGGCCCAGGGCCTTGCAGAGTAGACAAGATGTTTCTGCAGCAGTCAAGAAGCTGGTGTTTGGACACTTCCCTAACTCATCTATGGAATGTGATTTCGTGTGCTTAAAGCCCCTGAACAGTGGCTAAACAGGAATGTGCATCAGGCTCTCTAGGCATAGCTTTGAGCACAGAAGGACAATAAATAATTTACTGAAACTCAGGTGTTGCTGCCCGAGCCTCATGTTTAACAGTCTTTGCAAGAGCTCCAACAACAAAAGACCTCAAGTTTTTTCAAGCAAAACCAAATATATATATGTATAGACCCACAGATTTCTTTACACATTCAACACATGACTTCTGCAAGCAACTCATAATGACCATAAATAGAAATGTGGGAGAAAAATAAAAGGTCCTACCCAACATACAAAGCATCCCTAGCACAGAATCACTGGTTGCTAGACCCCACTTGAAAGTACTCTTAAGTTTTCCAAAAAAACCCAAACATTTTAAATAAAAAAAAAAAAGCAGCACACTGCTATAACACACTGTATGTTGATCACCCAGCAGATTATGTCCTTTAGATAAATTCAGGGTGTCAGGCAGTCCTTTCATCTTTCAACTTCTGCAGTGCTGCAGTTCTTTCAGAATTTAGTCAGAAGTTTCTGGGTTAAGAACCAGAGGACAGACCAACTCAGGTGGCACTGTGCTGAGCACCTGAGAAAGACCACCAGCCTAGAATAGGAAATAGCTGAAGTTTTCTTTAGATAGGTGGAAAAAGGCCCTTGATAGCAAACCCTGGCAGACTTCATCTCAGTCACTCTGGCATCTGCTGGAAGTGCAATAGGTTTGTGCACGAGCAACCCAGGAGACCATCAAAGCCAATTTCTTGACAGGGGTGGTCAATAAGCCAACTCAAGATGCTCTGCTGGATCTTATATCCAAAAAAACCAAAAACTGATGAAAGATGGAAAGGTGAAGGCAGCCCTTCCTCCCGAGACTGAAGCGTAGAAGCCCTTGACTGCCCGCACACCAAAACAGCCAAACTTTACCCAGAGCTGTACCAACAAAACCAAAGCCAGCAGGTCAAGAGAAGGGATCCTTCTCCCCTGTTTGGCATTTTAAAGTTACCTGCATCCAGTTCAGGCTCCCCAGAATAATGACATTGACACTCCTGTGAGCACCCATCCAAGTACCGAAATCCAAGACGATCAGGGGACTGAAGCATAGGACACAGATTAAGCCCTGGATTTATTCAACCTGGAGCAGTCGAAGGGGGATTTATGTCTGCCTTAACACAAGCACATAGTGAAGATGGAGCTAGGCTCTACTCAGAGGTGCAGAGGGATACAAATGAGAAGCAATGCGCATACACTGCAAGATAGGAAGTGAGTTAAATGTACAGAAAAACCTTTTCATAGAGGGTGGTCAAGTACTGGGAGACAAGCCCAGGGAGGTTATGTGCTCTCTGTCCCCAGGGACAGCTGATACTCACCTGGGAAAGCTGATCACCAGCCTGACCTGACTGGCTCTGGTATGGGGACAGGGATGAAACTGAGACCACCGCATAGCCCTTCCTAATCAAATTATTCTATGAATCCATCATCCAAGTCCAACAGCAGAATTCCAACCCTGTACGTCAGGATAGCAGATGTTCAGTTGAGAAATGAGAAGCCAAAGACCAGGTAGAGGAAAGTAGTGAAGAATTAGGACAACACCCAGTCCTTGCTTTCCAACTGAGTTTATCAACCAGAACAATATTTTGTATCATCATTTCTCTGTCACATGCAGCTATGTCACAAGGTGACAATCACCTACTGCAGCTGTGTGTCTAGGTAGAGCTCTGTATAGATATGTAAATTTAAAAGCTAATTCCCCATACCCATTACAGAATCTTTTATGGTGGCTTTGTGGGACCCATCATTTGGTTAAAATAGGTGTTTTAGAGGTCAATAAAAAAAATGAAAATTCAAAGTTTAAAATTACATACTAAGAAACACCTCATTCCCTTCCCTTCCTCCTCCAACAGTTCATATTCTACATCACCTTTATCTACATCAGCTTTAATTGCTCATTGACATCACATATGATGTTTGGAAGTGAATCTCAGAGCACTTCATGAGTATGTTGCAACATTTGAACAAATCTTTCACCTTCTTACGTGCAGAAATGAAGGTGGCCTGTTGTATAATATTGACTGAAGAGTGGCAAGAGGACTTCCATGACATATGTGAAGATAGATGTGCATGGGCAGCAGGGAAGAGTGTTTTTTCCTGCAAGTTTCAGCCCTTCCAATATTTAAATAACCTTTTCCCAGCTCAAGTATATGAAGCAGGTTTAGCCAAAGCACTGCTGTTTGCCTTGAGGAAACCCCACGTGGACACATTAAATATTTTACCTAGCTTAAGGATCACACAGAAGTGAACAAATCTATGGCAAACCCAAAGCATTTCACTATACAAAACAAGTCAGGCCACAATCAGATCTTTAATAAAAGCACTTTGCGTCAGTGACAAGATACGGCAGACACGACAACTCAAAAATCAAGTTGGGGGTAGAAATGTGCTGCTGATGTTTTCAGAGGATGGAACAAGATCCCTAAACCTAACCATCACCTCAGGGGCTTCTCAGTCATTCACACCACACTGGAAGGCTGCTTTTGCCTCACCCCTCCTCAAGCTGGTATGGAAGAAGTATAAAAGGGTCTTTGTTCTGACCAATATCAATGAAGTAAATGAACCCAGAAAAACACTCCAGCTCTAATCTCCAAGTAGGAGGCTAAGCTGATTTTATAGGAAGGAGATAAAGCAAAAGTACTCTTCCCTACTTTCTCCAGTTTCACACCATGCACTTCAGCAAGGGCACCTTTGTGGAGAGAAGCCTGACACTGCCAGCCTCCTAATAGGAGTCATCTAATTTGAGCGGGGTATGGCAGAAAGCATCTCCCCATAGAAACCGTTTCCCATCTTGTCAGTCTGTTCAAAGAGGCTGTCACCTGCATGTTTGACAAAACTATACATTTTTATTTAGCATTCTTCTGTCCTGTTCCCTTTATTGGGATATTAGGAGCCAATAAAAGGTGCATGGGAACCTTTTCACCATGACATTAGCTAAGCAATTCCAAGAGTCAGAGCGATCCTCTTTCACTACGAAATAAGGCCCTGAAGCCCCCTTGGTAAGGGGAGGGGTTCTGCAGCACTGAGGACTATGGCAAAGGGCTTGTTCTCAGAGGCCCAGCACACACAGGAGCTTTGGAAGGTTGGATCCCTGCACTTTGGTCTTTGGGTAGTGCCTCCTGCTCAGTATCTGTAGTGGTCCGGCTTGAATGGCCCGTCTCTTGATAAGCCCAGGTATTTGGCCTGCTTGTCACTCAGCTTTGTCAGCTTCACACACAGTTTATCCAGATGAGCAGCAGCCACAGCTTCATCCAGCTGGAAAACAAAACATTGAGACAAGAATATTAGCAGAAGAGTCCTATTAGTTCAGGAAGTTATGGTCAATAGTGAGAAATAAATGTGAAAACCAACAGCAGTCCCAAGAAGGATTTAAGAGACTGACATAGGTGAACAGTCAGACAGCTCTTTTCTTGCCAACACACCTCACCTACTTGAGGACAGAGGCATCTGCTTTGAGCACAGAACTGCATTCAGATGGAAAAGCCCCATGCTTTTGAGGGAGTCAAGCTTAAGTGAGACAGCTTTATATAATCCATTTCAATCTCATTTACAAACTTACATCCATCCAACAAGAACAGAGATTAAACTATTCAGAGAAAAATATCCAGTTTGTAGAAGGTAAAGCCCCAGTCATGTTTCCCTTAACATACCTTACAATTTTAGCTAAGCTCTAATACTGAAAAAAAAATTGCATCACCTTTCCAAACATCCCATCTTAGAGGTATATATATTAAGAAATTTATCCCCAAATCACCACTTCAGCAAGAATAGCAGTATCTGGCAGCACTGTCTTAATGAAGATGGTGAGCTGCATGACATAGGTTCAGAAGTGTTGATACACTTTCTTTATCCCACAGAGGTCAGGCAGACATGTAACCTCGAGTGTAAAGTTGGAAGACAGTGAAGTGCTACAGCAGATAGGTACAGAAGAGTCAGAAAACACCCACCAGTAAAGTGGCAAACTAGGTGCTATATCAGAGGGCAATGTAGGGCCATGGAGGATATTCAACAACAGAAAGGGACTACACTAAGAAGGGATTAGGTGTTGTTGACTTAAAACAGAAGGACAATTTTCACCATCATTTGTAATTCCTGCAAAATACAATTAATCCTTGCTAAGGAAACAAATTAAGTCTAAATTCCAGTAGCACGGGAAAGACTGTTGCCAATGCCCATCATACCAGTTAAATAGATGTGCAAGGTTGCAATGTATTTGACAACAAGACAATCAGATCTTCAGCTTGTACAAACCAGCATGTCCTAAATGATGCAATAACTAGTCCTACACTTCCCTCTCCAAAGGAGCATGGTAAACTACTCAGAAATCACCCCATTGTAATTAACCAGGTAAAAAACTACATCTGTACAGAGTATAATTCCTTGCAGCTCAACCTGCTGATAGTAATATGGAACTGCCAGCATCTTTTGAGAACCAACACTGTCAAGTAGATATAAAACAAAATTAAAAACATAAGTGGTTGAATATGGAAGTGAACCATGACAGCTAGCAAACACTATGTAAGAGGCAGGAAAATCATGAAAGAAAGAAAAGCTAACTGGAAGGACTGTGTTTAGAAGGGAAGTATTAAGCTTAGTAGATCTGGCCAGAGAAAAAAGTGGATTAAAAACTGATTACCTATCTGGTTGACTAGACTGACGTGTGAAGATCTGATAGGTGCATTTGCAGCAAGTTTAAGACCCACTTGAAAAGGAGCTGAGTCCCTGACACTTCCCAGCTCAGGTTCTCTAACTCCAGCAGAGGCAAGTTGTTTCACAGTTACTTCAGTTTAAGGACTTCGGGATTTAGATACTTAAATTTAGATGAAGATAAGCTGGCATTCTTACCTTAAAAATCAGATAGCTGAGCATAAAGACAGACAGATTTGGTACCCAGAACATGGGCACAACAGTTTGCCTCGATTTCCAGGATCACACATTGCAGAAATGGGGGCATGTTGTAATATATAATTTGCATAATGTAAGGTACTTGGTCATTCTGAAGTTTTACATTTGGACCTCAAAGCTACTGACACAGAAGGAAAGATACTAGCCAGAAAATGATCAGAAAAGCTCTTCTGCCCATCTTTTGTTGGTTTTGAGGTGACTGCTTGATTCTTTGAAATTTTCTGTGGAGCACAGAGGGTAATAGGAGCATTTTGTCACAGTATATAAACCCAAAGAGATCACTGCCATATGCTCCACTAACATGCAACTCCATTTGTACGTAACTGATCTGGGCATTACTTCCCATGAGTGCTTTTACTAAAAATTGTTATTCAGGAAGAGGATAAAGCTACATTTTATTAGCAACACTGGACTATAATTTTCAACAGAATGATCGACAGAACTTTTCCTTTGAAGATTATTCTGTGTCAGCTTGCTTATCAACTCCTACATTGCATTTCTGGTATGCTTTGCTTGATCATTAATGGATGGTTTCGGAAGCTTAAGTCCTTCAGCAAACACTTCATAAGTAAGCCCAAACATACACATTCTACTTCCCCAATGAAAAGTATTTTCATATTTAGTCTCGCACCTGGTTGCATTCCAAAGGCAGTGGGATTTAACTCCAGTATCTTTCTCAATGACCATCTCAAATTCTCAGGCTTGTTTTGGAAAATTAGAACCAGGTTAGTTTTTAAAAGGAATTTACAAGTTGTGACATGATCCAGATTTTTCCAAGAACAAAGAACACAGAGATAAGTTTAAAAGGAAACCTGAGGGAACCTGTCATTAATATTTTGTGAAGCTATTAGGACCAGATTGCGATAAGATCTACTCAGGTGCAAATGGGTCACAGACTCTACCACAGTAAAAGTGGTTCCTGGTTTCACTCCAGCTTCAACTATGCCCCACTAGAATTTGCTGCTGGATAGGCATGTGAAAGATTCATTCAGAAAGAACAGGCTGGTTAGGGGAAGCTCCCTGACAAGCCTGAGGCAGCACAGGGCTTACCAACATCTTAGGGAAGAGCTCCAGGACAAGCCAAAAAGTGACTGGGCATTTCCATCACAGGACAGATAGATCCTCGTTCTGCACAACAGGTTAACCACAAAAAACACCAGCCCACTACAGACTCATCATGAACAAAGCCAAGCATTCACTGAGGGACAGTAGCTCCTTGCAACAACCTTCATTAGGAAAATGAAAAAGCACAAAAGAAACAACTCTACGGGATCACATCCGAAGCTGGCTTCTTTACAAGCTTGCATCTTTCTGCTCTTCTCACTCACCTTCTTTGGCAAGAAATAGACTCCAACAGAGTATTTATCACTATTGGTCCACAGCTCAATCTGTGCCAGCACCTGGTTGGTGAAGGAGTTGCTCATAACAAAGCTCGGGTGACCCATGGCACAGCCCAAGTTGACCAGTCGGCCCTCCGCTAGCAGTATGACATGCCGGCCGTTCCTCAGCGTATAGCGATCCACCTGGGTGGGGAAAAAGCAAGGGCAGCACAATATCAGGGAAAGAGACCATTTTAAATCATGCAAAGATTCGTGGGCTTCCTTCCCACATCAACAATTCAGCAGTGGGCTTGCAACACAGACTTAGATTACAATTGAGACGCTCCTCCCCCAAATCCTAGGCAGTATTCACAAAACCTGTAGCTATTCTGGACTTCACACAACATGAGTCTTATCTGCTTCATGTTTAACCAGCTGGCCAGTCCTGGCTTTTCCACATGCTGTGGTGGGGAGCACGCTGCTAGCAGTACAACACAGTTCAAATATGCCAGACTGTAACAACTGGTGTGGAGGACAGAAGAGGGAAGCCCTCTTTGTGCAACAGTCCAGAGCCTTTACATCCAACAGAGAAGTGTCAGAGTCCCCAGCCTGTGGAAACTGCTCCCCTGCAAGTCTTTCCACTTCTGTAAGGCCAGTGCTTTACAGGACAATAACCAGCTGTCCTAGCTTCTGGTGCACTCTCCTTTGCTCTCAGCCAGCCAAAGACACAGTCCTCCACTCAGACTGATTTCCAAGCTCTACAGGGGACAAAGGACTCTGCACACAGAATCAAGTCTCAGATGGGTAAGGAAACAAGTCTCAGCTATATGAGAGGGCCACACAATTCAGAAGATAATGTCACTTAATATGTGGTTCAATTGTCTGAGCCAGACTGGGTTCTTGCAATGCTGGAGTGAACTCTGGTTCCCCTTTCCTCCAGTCACTAGCTCTTCCCTCCCCTGCCTTCACCCCTGTAGGGGGTTACAATATTAAAAGTCCAGAATGGAACTTGAATATGGCCTGTAAGAATATTGAGCATTCACTGCTCTTTATTGCTGATGTCACGCCAAGCACAACTTTGGAAAGACTTAAAAGATAATCAGCTGGAGCACATCCAAAGAAGAGCAGTAAAGCCAGTGAAATGTCTAAAGAAGTTTTCTGAAGAACAGCTGAGGGACCTGGAGTTGTTTAGCCTAGAGAAAAGGAGGCTCAGGGGAGACCTTATTGCTCTCCACAAGTATCCAAAGGAGGTTGGAGTGAGGTGGAGGTTAGTCTCTTCTCCCAGGTAAGAAGTGATAGGACAAGAGGAAACAACTTCAAGTTGCACCACAGGAGGTTTAGAGTAGACACTCTTCATCAAAAAGGGTTGACAACCATTAGAACAGGCCACCCAGGGAAGTGCTGGAGTCACCATCCCCGGAGGCATCTGAAGTACATACAGACGTGGTGCTTAGTGACATGGATTCGTGGTGGACTTGGCAGTGTTAGGTTAATGGCTGGACTATCTTCAAGGACTTTTCCAACCTAAATGAGTTTTTCTAGAACCATAGAATGATTTATCTTATGCTGTCATAAAACAGGAACTGTGAAAGACCTAAGAGTCACTCCCACAGCTGTATTTATACTTTTAGACTCAAAAGTTATTTACTATTAATCAAAACATACACTGCTTTCAATTTTAGTCTTAAAGCTTTGTCCTGTCCTTCTAAAGCCATGGGGCAAAGCAGCTTTAATTTTAAAAACTGTCATGGTTTATTAACAGCTGGCAACTAAGTACCACCCACCTTCTCTCTCACTCTCCCCTGCTGGGGTAAAGAGAATCAGAAGAGTAAAAGTGAGAAAAGTAGATTTCTCATACCTTGGACTAGAGTGCATCTCATTGCACCAAATGACAACGTGACAGACTGGCTCCTTCAGGACAGTATATAAAGAAAAGGGGACTATTACCTCTGCCAGCAGTGACACAAGTTTTCATATGGACCTTAAGAGTCACACTGAATGGCTATGAGCACATAGTTTGTATAATACCATATGAACACTCAATTTGGCCTTCAACAATGTTTACTTTTTGAGCAGTCCCACTTTTAGTTTTAAAACCTGAGCTACCAGAAAGCAAACAGCTCACTCCAGGCTCCTGTAGGACAAGAGCTGCTGAGCTAAGTCTACTCCACACTAAGGTCATGGGCAAGAACAGACTTGAAAGTAGTGAGAACTTGAGGGTATAACTTCATACCTAGCCAAGCCCCTGTAGTGTCCCAACAGAAAACAGGATTCTGGAGACTCACAACTGCTTAGGAAGTGTTTGATGTGGGTGGCCAATCAGCCACGGGGTAGTTAGGAAAACTGCAAGGGCAGACTGAGACCTACCAAGATGAAGGCTCAGGTGTGGCATTTTAAAAAAACTAATTAGAAAACTTGGCCCAGAATCCTATTAGCAAGCACACTCCCTCTTTAAAAGTTAACAAGAAGTCCCATGCCAAGTCAGACAAAGGCTGGTTTGCTTTAGGTGATGTCTCTTCCTCAGTGCTGGTGTTACAATACAGTTTTGATTTACTTCAGTTTGGTGTCTCAAAGCTGTATCCTAAAGTGGGGATACAGCTGAAAAGTTTAGATTCTTTTCCTGTGCAGCTACAGCCATAGCTTGAAGTAAATACATGGTGGGAATGCAAGCTGAGCAAGGTTAAAACGTCTCGCCTTGTCTATCCACATACAGACTTCTGGTCTGCACAGGTTTCTAACATGTAGCCAGTAAGTCTGGAAGAGAAGCCTGAGCTTGGCAGAGCTCCAGCTAGGCTCACCTGAGGTTTCAATCTCCAAGTAAAAGAAGTGTTTTGAAAAAAACAAAGGTATGGTTTTTTTCAAACCATAACAGAATCCCAGAATACTTCCCTTTGAGATGCATTCTATTCCTGGCACCCTGCACCAGGACCACAATTATTCTGGTGGAGAGCAGCACATGAGCAAGTAGCTTCCCAAGAGGAAATTCAGATCAGCCACCAGGCAATCTTATGGGATCTGTTCTTAAGTTTTATACAGTCTCCAATGGTTTGTTCTGCACTCATCACCTAGCTTGCTTTTTGAAACTGAGCTATGGCATTCTTTTCACTTGGAGGCTATCAAAAAAAGCACATTTCCCTATATCCTCACTATACCCCAAACAAAGCTGACATCCTGTAAGTAATGAACTTGAGGCAATTAACTGTCTATACAACCACCAGTCAGGGGTAGGCTCCTGTCTGTCAAGGAGTTAGAAACACAGAGAAAGAGTCACCTCTTGACAGAGACCATCCTGTACAATGGGGCACTGGCTGAAGCCAATTACTCTAATACCAAAAGAAGAATGACATGCAGCTTGTTCCACGTTAATCGAAGAGCACAGAATTTCCATTCTGATCAGCCCGGAGCACCACCACCTTCCAAGAAAGTTAGAAACACAAAAGTACCTGAAGAAAAATATCCCCTTTTCTGGAAACAAGGCACTGAGTGGCTATTGCCTCTTTTTAGGAGGAGGGTTTGTGCAAGGGCTGTCTCACCTGAGGTTTAACATTCACAACCTCTACCGCATTTTCATTCAACCACTTTGCATCAACTTCCACATCAAAATGGCCAATGTTACACACTATGGCATCATCCTTCATCTGCTCAAAGTGCCTGCAAAAAAAAAAAGGTTATAACAAGAGTTCACGCATTAAAAAAATTCTTCAGCACAAGATGCTCTGATCCATAGCTCTGCTCAAGGAGAAATGAAAAGTGCCTGGCTCCCTGACTGCATTTCACTCTCACAAGATCTGTAGGTCTGATCTACTAGAAGAAACTCTCAAGTTTCTAGGGAAGGACACCCCCAAGAACAGAAGAGGTTATTGGAGAAAAATATTTTCTTAGTATAGAAAACAAAACTATTTTGTTCAATTGGTCAAAGCTGAAGTACCTGCAGTTAGTCTCTTACACAGTAGTTTTCTTCACAACTTTAAAGCTTCCAGCAGTTTTACACATCTAGAGGCAAATGGGCTTACCCACTTAATCTGATCTTTCACTAACAACATGTACACTTCACAAGACAAAGACAGGAATGAGTTTGCTTAGAACATAAGGGCTATAAACAGAAGCAGCAGCAAACTACCCCACAGCTTTTTGTTATTGCAAGCAGCCTGGTTTCAAATTTGTGTACTCACAGATGGAATCTGTCAACCTTTACCTCTTCTGTTCACATTTATCTGTCCTGACACAGAACTTACCCTGATGCTGTCATTCTCCAGAAGTTTATCTATGCCTCTACATCTTCCCCCCCCCATCATTATGTCCTGCAAGACAGAAACAACTGCAACATGGCAACATCCAACAGAACAAAAGGCCAAAGTCCTGATTTCTCACTACATACTGATTTCCAGAATGAGACTGTGTGCTAACCCTCACCATACTGCTGACAAGTTAGGATTGCATTTAAGAAAAAAATATAAAGCAAGCAACTAGACCATACCTGCCCTGAACAATGTCAGTGCAGCCTGTGGTAGTAACAAAGATATTGCCTTCTTTGGAGGCCTCCTCCATGGTCGTAACTTCATAGCCTGAAAAAGAGAAAAAGGTATTCCTCTACCAAACCACCAGCACTTAATGAAAAATAGGATACAATATTATACTAGGAAAGCATGGATAAAGAATGAGTAAGGTGTGCCACCACCTGACCTATCAAGGATGCAAGGTGATGGGCATACTTGTATTACTAAATACCAACCTAGCGTGAAAGTTTCTATCCCTCACCCATTCCAAATCTGTAGAACTATATACATCCAGTATCTTATGTCCATAAGTGTACTGCCTGGCACAACACTCAGACTGGATTCAGGGAGTCAAGTTTGCAAAGGAAAGCACAGCCACAACACCTTCAGATCTGTTGCAGGTTCAGATAGGACAGGGTTAATTTCCACCAGAATTTGGGGGGTGTTAATCAGAACAGACAGCCAAACCAGGCAGTGTGTTACTCAATACCCTACTGATGTCATGCCCAGTGTATAAGGGTGGGTGGCAGGCTGGGCAAAGTGCAGGAATCCTGCCAAGAAGTCCAAACAGTTGGTGTAGCACAGCTCCGTTTGTTAGCTCTTGCTTGTTGGTGCATATTCTTTCATCATTGTTACTCATCCCATGGTACTGTTGTATTAAAACCTCCTTATCTCAACCTGTGGGGTTTTTGTACTTTTCTGCATCATCTTCTGATGGAGAAGTAAGCACTACATGGGCTTGGCCCCTGGGGCTAAACCACAACAAGGTGCTAGTCAGGTATGACTAGAAATGGCATAAACTGGTACTAAGAAGCATAGTTACATGAGGCATCCAGAGAAGGAACACAGCTTCCAGAGCATGCTGTGAGCAGAGCTGGAAAGGCAGAGAGCATGGCATTGCTCTCCAGAAACATACACTGAAGGTAAGGCCTGGTGTTTACAGCGGGGTAACTCCAGTGAAGTCTTAACCCACATGGAAGTTAGAGTTGCACAACTAGAAGATAATGAAGCCATTCAGAACTGGGCCTACAGCATTATGGAATGGGGCCTTAGCCCACTACCGTCTCTGTATCTTTAACTCCAAACATCTTTGAGGCCTATACTAGTAAACTTCCCTAACTGTAAGGAAAGAATGTCCACAGTTAAACTGGAGTCACCTCTACCTCAACAGGCACCAGGCTGACACCCACTGGAACTTTCTCAGCCAGCTATCATTTATCTCTCTACACTGACATGCACAGACCCCTGTCAGATGCATTAATTTCTACATCTCTTTCTGTTCTCACCTTCCATGGCTGCCTGCAGTGCATTGATGGGATCAATTTCAGTGATGATGACTCTGGCTCCAAAGCTCCGCAGGGCCTGAGCGCAGCCTTTGCCCACATCACCATAACCTGCCACAACTGCTACTTTTCCAGCAATCATGACATCTGTAGCACGTTTGATGCCATCGATAAGAGACTCTCTGCAACCATAAAGGTTATCAAACTTGCTCTGAGGAAGAAAAAAAACACAAAAAAGGCAGTTTCAGAACAGATGAAAGTCACTCAAGTAAAAATTCCTTAGAGAAATAAAATGGACTTATATGCAAGTACTACAAAGCAGGAGGCTGACAGTCACCTAAACACTTTAACCAGAGTGAGGGATGGGAAGAAAATAACCTGGTTTGACATTTTATTTACACATTTCAATCTATACAGTTATACCAGATACAGGCTTCAGCACACTCCTGATGAGAAGAATTTCATAACTAAGCTGTCTACTTACTAGGGCTAAGACATGTTAAAAACTTGTTAAAGGTAGCCTGAATTTATCAAGTTTACCAGTTCCCTGCTGCTGTTCAGCAGACAATGAACTGAACCAAGTGCCACAGGTAAGCAAAACACACCAGCAGAGTATCTGGCCGATTGGTTAGCATGTTCTTATCTTTGCAAGACACATGCACCCTGCAAGCAGCAGCAAGTTGCCCACATCCACCATGAGAAATTGGTTCTTGCAGCCCAGGAGGGTCAAAACTGTTTCTTTCCTCAGGAACAGTTCAACTAACACTGCCAGACCACACCATGGCTCAGATCTAGAAAAATCCAGCAACCAGCCATTCACAACACTGGTCACTGCAGCCAAGAACTCTTGGATTTAATCTCCTAATGCCCCACTGCACAAACATCCTCCTACTGTAACGTTACCGTATCAGCTTAACGGTCAGACCTGCAAATGAACATTCCCCTGCTACATAAGATGTCAAACAGTACTCTGCTTGAACATCTTCCTCAACTCAGAAACATGTATTGCTGATTTAGGTAATGCTCCTCCTTTTTTCTCCTTAGGCCCCTTGTTTTGACCAGGAAGATGGGTTGTATAAACAGATTTGATTATCTGAAGAATTACAGGAGCCAAGAATTAAAAATAAATAAATAAATCTGGCTACCAAAGTTGTGCTGTTCTATGCTTCCCAAGGTGAAGGTGTAAAGAACTCACCAATCATAGCAAAATTCTGGTCTCAAAGCCTTCCCCATGCTTCCTACAGTCTTAGGTCACCAATCATTCTTGCTTTCACTTCACACAGGTAGTGCCCTGTTTGTTATAAGCAATCTGGAAACTGCATTGCTAAATTTGAGTAGCAGCACAGAGCTTTCAAATGGGACCTCCACCATGGCCATGGCTGGTGCCATCTAGCACACCTAAGGGGATGTCACAGTTTGGTTTTCAGTCTACAGCTTACAACTGTAAAAAGATTTATTATAAAAGTGCAATGTCCATATATAAAAATATTGCAGTTCTGACTCCCATGAACTATCTGAGCAAGTTGGGAGGTGTAGCAGCACATTGCTCCCAGCCTCAGAAGCTGGCTGAGGACGAAGGTGTAAGAAGTTATACTTCAGATCCAGAAGTTCCTCACTCAGTGCCTGCAAGTCTTACAACAGGCACATTTGTCCTTAATTTTCAAAAAAAATTGTTACCAATTCTTCAAATTCCAAAGCCAGTGCCAGTTAGTAATCCTGTTTTCTAGTCCTTCAGCAAATATTCCTTGCAGTATAAGCCTTCTTATGGAGGGAAGCAGCATGGTCAGGTTTGATTCCTCATCACCAAGTGCCCCAATTGCAGTCAAAGCTTTCCGGGTGCCTGTGCATTCCCATACAGACAAGGTAGCAGACAGACAGATGCAGACATCTGGCCCACCCAAATACTTTGAGTGACAGAAAGGAAGAACAGAACTGGATGCTGCCTGCCCTCTCTCTCCAAATACCAATACAGAAACTTGGCACCAACTGAAAGTATCAAACTGGGAGAGTAGCATTTCCCAGCTCAGCTGCACATCTTCCAGTAGATCTGGAACTGTGGTTAGTACAAGTCTTTTGCTACATAAACAACAAACAGTACTTGAAAGTAAGCATTTGTTTGATGCTAGAATGAAGTGAGCTCAAACTAAATCCCCTCAAGAGGCTTTCTTAGGAAGTTTCCAAATCTACTAAAGACTATTATTATGCAGGAGGCATAAATCTAGGTGAAAAGCACATGAAAAACAAGAAACCAGCTTCTTCCAAGATCAGCTGGATTGCAGTCCACTAGCTATGAACAAAAAATGCCTGATGCATCTTTGTGAGCAGAAAGGAGATACTCTTCAGATAGCAAACTGGAGATAAGGCAGGTCAGTCAGTGAGAACTGCCATGCCAAATAAGATAAGGTTAGTATGGTAACCTAGAAAAGGTTTGCCAACTAGATTAAAAAAACCCTATCTAGATGCATAAAGATTACATATGCCTGAAATTCCCACTAATTCTTCTGCATCTAAAAATCACCAGCAGCCTTTAAGCACCATTCCCCTTTATCCCTCAATTCACCAGGATTTGTCTTGGGAAGCAGCCATGTAGCTAAGCATGGAATAAATACTTCCTACCTTAACCTTTGCAGCTGCAGCTCACAGAGGTACCTTGTCAGATCAGCTGAGCTTTGCCAGCCACAAGCTTATGTAGGTCACTTTTCCAGCTGGTACCTACCACTTCCCTAGGGGTTTAGAGCTACTCAGGGTGAGGACATCTCTTGCCACAGGAACTGGCTGTACCCTGGGAGTCACAATTTCCAAAGGTGTTTTCACATTAATAAAATGAGTAAGAATGCATGTCCTTCTATACAAAAAGCCCCTGACGTTCTGAAAATAGAGTATTTACAATAGCATGTGCCATTGGAGGCATCACGAGCTCATTTCAAGGATATGGTGAACATCTCTTCAGTACCAGGTCAAGAACAGCTCAGCAAAAGGAGTATGCATGGGAATGACAACATCTCAACATCAAGCTGGTTGGGCAGCAGAACATAGAAGGGCTCTAACTGCATTACCTTGGTGACAGAGTCATTAACATTGATAGCTGGCACTTTCAGGGTTCCATTGGCCTTCATCTTATACAGGTTGTGAACTCCAGTGGTTGTCTCTTCTGAAATACCTCTAATTCCTGTGGGAAGAGCAAAAGGATTCACCTTACAGTTAATGCTCCTGCAAACAAAGATATCCAAGTGCTGGGAGCATCTTCCAGTGGCCTAAGTTAAACAAACCCTTTACAGGAAGCAAAAAAGACATGAGAACCCTCATTTGGACCCTCAAAACAGTAGTTTGAAGCTTCAAAACAATTTCTTCTCTGATGAGGCAATTAAAAGAGCAGGACAAAATACTCCTTGGAAAAATGGAAGGCTGTTGCACAGGGGATGGGAAAACAGGTCACTAATCTGCTCTCACAAAGCAATCAAAACATTTCTGCAAAAAGAAAGATGTAAGGTGAAAGTGAGATGTTGAACAGTGATGTTTCTACAGCTTAGTTCATTCTTGCAAGGTGGCTTGAAAGAAGGTGGCACCCACTTAAATCTAAAGCATGTGAATAAACTGAAAAAGTAAAAAATAATCAAATACTTCACCATTCCCAAGCCTCCTGTTGTAATCAACTTCAGCTCTGATTAAGCATCCAACCACCACCCTAAATCTGGATACTAGCTACAGGAAACATCAGTTCCATGGGTAGTAATAGTACAATAAAAAAACATTATTTCAAATATGTCCTTGTTTGAAAAATGACCCAGGAGGCAGAGACCAGAGGCAAAGGACAGTCTAGAAGCTTCAATATCATATCAGTAATATCTCACTGTGTATAAACTGTCTAGTTGCTACACTGAGCAACACTGATTACTGATGAAAATAAATTTTATCTACACAAAAAGGTATTCAACTTATGACAATCAAAACAAATCTGAAATTTAACTATCCATTCTGGCTGAATTTCCACTGTGAAGGATATGGGAATTATGTTTATTCTTGAAGGACTGGAGGCATACTGTAAAAAATAAAAATATCTATGCAGCATTTGGAGTTAATTCAGACTCCCCCCCAAAAATGTGGAAGCAATGAATAGAGTTCTATGTACATCAGAGATTTATGCAGAGGAGATACTGTCCATCCAGGAAAGTGACCACACATACTGACCTTGTAGAATAAAACTGAAATGATGCTCATAAGCAAAATAATTTTACTGTAATTTTGATAGGCAAACTCTGGGAAGTAAACATTGATAAACTGTTCTGTTTAGGTCCTTCTACTAGTGAAATAGAAGACAGCCCATGGGAAGTACTAGAGGGGGCAGGGAAATACTGGAGAGAGTCCAACGAAGGCTACAGAGATGCTGAAGGGACTGGAACATCTCTGTGCCTTGGAAAGGCTGAGAGCCCTGGGGCTGTTTAGCCTGGAGAAGAGAAGCCTGAGAGGGGACCTGATGAATGTTGCTAAATATCCACAGGGTGGGGGTCAAGTAGAAGGAGCCAGTCTCTTGTCAGTTGTGCCCTGGGATAGGATGAGAGGTGATGGTCACAAACTGGAACACTGGACGTTCCACCTCAACGTGAGGAAAAACTTTGCTGTGAGATTGACAGAGCCTGGCCCAGGCTGCCCAGAGAGGTTGTGGAGTCTCCTGCTCTGGAGACTTTCCAGCCCCGCCTGGATCTGTTGCTGTGTGGGCTGCCCTGGGTGCCCCTGCTGTGGCAGGGGGGTTGGACTCGATGATCTCCAGAGGTCCCTTCCAACCCCCACCATTCTGTGATTCTGTGTGATCCCAGCAGGCAACACAACCTCTGTGTTGTTGGTAAATACTCACAATGGGTAAATATTTCAATCATTTTGAATCGCTGCCTGTTAAAGCCAGTTGTTCAAACCGACCCATATCCAGCAGCAGTGCCCTGTTCACACTCATCGGGAGAGCCTTAATAAATTAACCAAACTGGCAGGAGCGGGGGTCAGGGGATGCTCAGCCAGCTCCATTACTCGCAGCCCAGCAGAGGGTCACCAGCAGCAAAAACTTTGCCAAGTCCCCCGTGTTTTCGTCCCGGAGAAGTTTGTACTGGCAATTTTGCATCGCGGGCTTTAGGTTTTGACTAATTTGTCTTTCTGCTTATTAATGGTTCCATATTTAAAAACTAAAGTCCCGAACATGAGCCCTTGGTGGAAAATAGTAATAATACAACCATACATGAAGGGTTCTTTGTATTAAACAGAGCCCTGTTTGCAATTCCCTGCTAGTGTTTTTCTCAGAGGCAATAAATGAAAGAAATATGTCTTTTTAAATTTTATAAAACTCTGAAAAATGGTTTTAAACAGCTTTTCTTCACCTCCTATAATTATTTATTTTCAAACAGTCCTTCAGGGTAATGTTCCGTTTTCTTATTTCACACTCCTTTTTCTCATAAATGAACCATCACTTCAATAAATCATTATGAAAACAGAGACTAACACAAACCCTGAAAGGTTGAAAGATTTATGTAACACATTTATGTTTTCCATTTTCTCATTCTGGTACTCCACTGCTAAAGCTAAGCTAATAAAAGCTGCTATTAATATTTCTTGTTGCCTAGCAACCGCAGAGAGGGAGTAATAGCTTTAGCTAGAAAAATAGATGACCGATAAGGAAAAATTCAATTCTTTTATTATCTCAAGGGAAAATGGGCTTTTACTGGAACATTATGATGTACGAGTGCGAAGTTGAATACAAAGGATATTTTTTCAGTTGTTTTTCTATTTTTAATGAACGTTATTTTACCTTCGCAAACTCGTTTAAGGCATTTGCCCCACCTACTTGGGAGCTTAATTTAGCAACACCCACACACACTTCTGGCTTTAAGTATCTGGTGGCATTTTCATTTGAAAGCCCCCTTCCCTCCACGCCTCTCCCCCCCACCCCCCCGAGCTTTATCGCTTGGTCAGAACATTTCACTCCGGGTTGGAACCTGGGAGACAAGATTCCCAATCAAAGAGTCACTTGTTCTTGTCTGTAGTTAAAAACTTGCTTTCTCAGAGGAAGGGCTGTGTGTGGCTAGTTACTTTCTGAAGTTTTAGCTGTTGCAGCTGAGCTCTCTGTGTTGGAGCCGACCAGGAACGGTGCTGCTCCTGTCCCTGGTCTCAGAGCAGCTGGCTGGTGCTGGAGATGCAGGTGCAGAACAGCAGGTCCCTGTGGCAACACGAGTCCTCATCTTCTGTGGGAGAGGTCCTCCCTGAGCTTCCCAGTCACTCTGAACACCAGAACAAGCTTCCTGAACAGCAGCAGCACCTCTTTCACATGGCTGATGCAGATGCTTCTGAATGGTCCTGCCAAACACTGCTGGGAGGGAATTGGGGTGATGGGACTCACACTTGGGTCCTAACTCTGCCGAGTGCTCAGACAGCAACAAAGCTGACAGGGACTGGGCTGTGCATGAGGAAAGGGAACCCCAGAGACCAACCTCCTACCAGTATGCTTGTGTGGATGGTCCTTGGTTTCACCCATAGGTATCCCATTGCTGAGAGATGAGAAAATAAGGTGTCATGAGACACCTTGCACACAAGTGAACTCTTGTGATAGCTGAGAAGCAAAGAAAATGTGGGTTTTGCTCAGGAATGCAAGATTTACTCCCTGAACAAGGGAAAGGAAGAAGGCAAAGTGTCACCTTGGCCTGTCAGGCCTGGGAGAGGGTGACCTTCACCTGCCAGGGTGGGGATCTTCCATGAGAACCTGTCTTATTTTCCTGAAAAACTGCCAGAGCCACCTCCCCACAGAAGAACAGCTCCTCATTAGCTCAGCTGGGCACAAGGGGAGGCTGCAGAGCCTCTGGTCACCCCCAGCGAGGTGACTCCCCAACCTTCACCCGGAGTAGCTTCACCCAACCTCACCTGGAGGCAGATGAAGCCCCAGCTCCTGTTTCACTCTAATCCATCCCCTGTGGTTCTGGGCAGCCCCCAGCAGAGCAACAGCACTTAACAAATTCATTTACTTTGCAATATGCCAATTTGATTTCTCCAGTAGTTTAAAATCCACTTTTTGTCTCATGCTGTAAGTCCTTCAGCGTGTCTCCTGCTGGACACGGAGACATGGAGAAAGGCCAGAGAGGAGGAGAGGAGGAAAGGAGATGTGGGAGCTGGCACTGCCACTGCAAGAGCATCTTGCACTCATAGGGAAATGGCCAAGGGGTTTTTGAGAAGTGATTTTCCAAAAGGCAGGTAGGTACACAAGCTGGGGAGGAGGAGGATGCTGCTCCTGCTCATGTCGTTGTGTATCTCCTCCTTTGTGAAGTGGGTTTTCCTTCTGCAGTCAGTCTCCTCCCAACAGCCCAGAATCTTCAAGAAAAGAGGCTTGATTGTAGCCTCCAAATATTATGGGTGGCTGAAGGGTCTGGCTGATGGTCAGCACCTCACATGCCCTTTGGCATATCTGTATGGAGGTGGGCTCCAAGACGTGGACACACACAAAGTGCTTGGTGTTTCCTGGGAGGCAGCAAAGGTCCTCCTGAGCTTTGCAGGCTTCCTCAGCTGGTGCCAAGTCCTTGCCTGGGGGGATCCTGCCTCCATGTGACAAATTCCACCTGGCAGCTCTCCAAGAATCAGTCTCCTGGGATTACTGTGTCCTCTGGGAGGGCTCACCCTTACAAGATTTTTCCACGATATCCACCTAGAAATTAATTTTGCTCTATATTATTGCATCAGTGTTATTATTGTTATGATTACAGTTACCTGCTGTTACAGTTGTAACATTGTGGATATTATACATACCCGGGCTAGAGCCACAGCTGCTTGACATGGTGCAAAACAGGGAGGAGATACCCCTACCCTGGAGAACTTACTACCTACAGAGGCAAGACAGAAAAATAATAGATGGGTGCAAAAGAACAGCCAGAGGCAGACGGGAGATCTGCTGCCTGTAAAAGCATGAGCCCAGTTCTAGATTTCTTCTTCCCTGTCCATCCTTCTGCATGCTCAGCCACTGCTACACAATTGTGTTCACCCTTTTCTTTCTGTCCCCTAACAAGGGGATGTAGGAAAGCAGTAAAATGTGCTGTGACCTACAGCACCACTGGGAGGGTCTTGCACAGTGGGAGCCAACACATGCTGGCTGTACAATCATCAAGGTTGGAAACGACCTTCAAGATCATCAAGTCCAACCATCTACTAAATATTATCAGGACCCCTAAACCATGTCCTGAAGTGACACAGCTGGAGGTTTTTTGAGCCCCTCCATGTTCTGCCACCTCCCTGGGCAGGCTGCTCCAATGTAGAAGTGTCTCTCTCATCTGTGTCTGTCAATTTTGTGCTGCAAACTGTGTCCTTATCTCCCCCTACTCATCACTTGGCCAGAAAGACCGCAAGTCCCGTCTCAAGGTGGTATCACTACTGCTTTCAGTTAAGCAACATCTCTGTGCCACGTGGCGATCCGGTTGCGTTGCACGTTTAGCGATTCCGTAGAAATTCATTCTCCTAATCTTTCCTCTCCTTGAGCTGGTCACTATCTGATAAGCCGGTGCCACCGGGGCAGCCCCACTAGTTAAAGAGTTGCCTTATCAGCTGTAAAATATCCGCGCGGTAACATCAGGGAGGGTGCACGTGTCATGCCCAGGACAGATGTCAAGCGAGAGGGTCCCTCTGGTTTGCTCTGTGCTGCACGTTGCCTGCCGGTGAGCGTTTGCGAAACACTTTGGTTTGCTTTTAGAGCCATTTCCGGTATCACCAATTGCTAGAGTAGCTCTGTGGAAAAGGACCTCGGAGTCCTGATAGACAACAAGTTCTCCATGGGCCAGCAATGGGCCCTTGTGGCCAAGAAGGCCAATGGTATCCTGGGGGGCATTAAGAAGAGTGTGGCCAGCAGGTCAAGGGTGGTTCTTCTCCCCCTTTACTCTGCCCTAGGGAGACCTCACCTGGAGTATTGCATCCAAATCTGGGCTCCTCTCCCCAGTGGAGGGCTATGAGGATGAGTAAGGGGCTGGAACACCTGCCTGATGAGGAAAGGTTGAGAGAGCTGGGACTTTTTAGTCTGGAGAAGAGAAGACTGAGAGGGGATCCAATTACTGTCTAGAAATAGATAAGGACAGGGGGTCAAGACGGCAGACTCTTTTCACTCGTGCCTCATTATAAGGATATGGGGCAACGGATTCAAGCTTGAGTACAGGGAGTTCCACCTCAACATGAGGAAGAACTTCTCTACTGTAAGAGCATTGGAACAGAATCCCCAGAGAGGCTGTGGACTCTCCTTCTCTGGAGACTTTCAAGACCCATCTGGATGCATTTCTGTGTGATCTGCTCTGGTTCTGTCCTGCTCTGGCAGGAGGGATGAACTTGATGATCTTCAGAGGTCCCTTCCAACCACTACCATTCTGTCATTCTTTGAAGTTTGTTCTGATGCAAACTTCTTTGGAACAATAATCATCGCGGTTTATGTAACGCCAGTGAGGAGGCTCATTGTGAACAGCCTGTAGGTATTAGTAGTGTAATTAAAATATCAATTACGCCGCGTTGACAGTTTGCCAAATAACTGGCTTTTGTGCACAGTAAACTTAATCACTTCAAAGTCTGCTCACAAGACCTGATGGAATCTTGATGCCGAACTAGAACGATGTAAAACCAGCATTTGCTAAAGCACGGCTCCGATATTACTTTGCGTAATGGTGCTGCACTCCAGAGCTGGTATCATGTTCTGAAAATTATCTTTTAATGTACAATTTGTATCGCTGAGAAATGTCACTTACTTTGCAGAACGTCTCGCCAGCATAAAACCCAAGATTTATTCCTGTCATTTTTTTGTCTCCTATGCCATGTTGATAATAAGAAGTCTACTTTATGTGTGTAATGCGTATGTCAGTTTTGAAATTTGGGGTTTCATAACAGACAGTAATATAAATAAAACATGATATAAATTAAAAATATAGTGGGAAATAAAATCTGTGAATTACAGTAGCAGATAAGATGAATATAGCATGAAGGAGGTTTTCAGAACAATATCAAATAACCAGAGTAAATATGTTCAAGGCATGGGGTGGGTCTTTTTTAAGAACTGATTTTGATCTTTAAAGTGTTTGTCTGTAGTAAACAGACGTGCAGATGGATGGCTGTTACTCAGCCTAGTTTTAACCCTTTAGATTTAGGTTGTGTACTTCTGCAGGATGACATTTTTTCCCCTTCTTAGCAAGCAATCACATGGCAGTAATTTTTTTCTGGGAGAGGTAAAAAGTGCATTTTGCCCACATCAGGAAAATACCTGCAATTGAGAATAGCTTTGAAAATGAACTAGAGGTTTGGAAGAGTTTTCTTGGAGTCTGGGATGTGGCTCTGGGGAAGGAGTGTCCCGGTGTGACCAGTTCCACGTCTTCTCCATGGATAATTTGTCCCCTTGGCCCCAGGAGCTGGGGGATGGTGCCTGTGTGGAGGCTTTTCCCAGTTTCTTGGGCTCTGGTGTCAGCCAACTTCTTTCATCCTATCACAGTTTGTAAAAATATAGGAAATTATGTCAAAAGTTAGCATTAGAAAAGATGACAATATTGAACAGGCAGATAATGGTCAGAAAATGCTGGAATTATCCTTGCCCATGCAAACTTACTTAGGGCATTGCAAAGCATCTTGCCTTTAATTGTAGCAAGAGATAAATCATTTGAAACTAGCTTTGCTACAAGCTTGGCCACCTTTGGCACAGTGGTTTTAGGTCCCGTTTGGATCTCAGAAACCCCAGTCCCTTTGGGAACAGTACGTAAAGGTCACTCTAATGTGTTTCCAGGGAGTCTCTGCTAACCCAGCCTGATGTGTAGGTATCAGCTCTGCAGAAAGTTCAGGTGGGAGCTGCAGTATCTTACATCTTCCTTCACCTCTTACTGAATGCGTTCAACCCTCTTGCAGCTGATCAACCAGAATCTGCTTCTCCCCCCAAGAAAAAAAGCTGTCTTTGTGCCTTATTTTGTGCACATGACTCAAGGGTGCAGGTTATCTGAGGACTTATTTTTCTTTGGGTCACAAGTGGGAAAACAGGGTAATTTCCAGGCAGCACTAATCCCCAAGGCACGTGTCTCTGCACCTTCTCCTGCATCCCGTTCCTGCTCCCTGCCTGTCACAGCTGTTGGAGGGGGCGGGAGCAAAACAAAGCTGAGCTTTCAGTGCCACCCCTCCAGACTGGCAGGAATGGTCTCATGCAGGGAAGGTGGTTTTCCCAAAGAGATGGAGCTCCCTCCTTCCCACTGAATGCTTGCACTGTATGTTCACCTCATTTGCTGTCCTTTCCGTCCCGTGCTGGGCTCCCCTCCAAGTGACCATGTTCTCCTTCCCATGGCAAGAAGGGAGGAGATGTGGTGGCTGGAGGTCTGTGCCATGTGAAAGAGCCTCCAAAAGACAGGTGAAGGCTTTTAATTTGTGTCCTAACCACTGCCACAGCACCAAGTCCTCATGCTCCCATATGTCTTTACACCCCACATCCTAATGCAGTAGGTCTCCTTTGAAGTGCATCAGGCAGCTGTAAATACAGTATTTTTATTGCCAGTTTTAACCAGCAGCACCTCTGATGCAGGAAAAACTGTGTGCTGTCAATTATGCCACCAAACTAGTATGTCTGGCAACTCTTTGCCATCCATCTTCCAGTTTTGATCAATGTTGCATCCCATCTTTAATTGTCCTTATCCCTTAGATCAATCATATTTATCTCTTAGCTGTCATTTGCCTTCTCTTCACACATTACCAGCTTGCATTAACCTGCTCCAGCAATTACTCATTGCCCTGGATTTCCCTGGCTGACGAGGAGGGTCTGTGCCACTTTGAGGTTAGTTTCCAATTGAGACACACACGCTGCATTAGGTGATTTTCTTTTGGTTGCCTTTCCAGAAGTTTCACACCCAAATGGCCCTACGGTGACTGATTTTGGAGGCAAAGTTGGTGCTGTCCCCACAGCTCAGCTGCCTGCCTGGGGCAGGAGAGCACAAAAGGATGGAAATTTCCATGGCTTTTGTTTCAGCTGTAGAAGTTATGATGACTGTTCACTGCTGTAGGTGTGGGCACGTTGAGTGAGTCTTTTTTCATTATTTAAATGGGAGCTGTTTTTAGAGGCAAATAACAGAAAGTGCTTACAATAAAAATAATAGGCTGTAACCGGCTTTGTTATGCAATGAGGAGATCAAAGAGCTACATCAGCCACTCATCACTTGGGGTGAAGGGAGAAATGATTTCTAATTGGTAGGTAAGGTTTCCTCAGCTGGTAAATATAACTGGTAATCCTCGCCTTTTCAGGGGAGTATTCTCCTGCCTGTGGACTCGGTGGGGTTTGCTCTTGGTGTGAATGATGGTGGAGAGCAAGGGAGAACACAATCTTCAATCTCAAGTCAAATTTCCCCTTCTTCAGAAAACACCCCAAATCTCTACCTGCATTTTACCAGTGGGGTGGATATGAATCTGGGAAGGCCCAGCTGCCAAATTCAGACCCCACTGGAAGACCAGAAGTGTTAAACCTGGGAAGCACCCCCTGAAAAACCCAGCTCCCAGGAGTCCTTCCTTCTGCCTTAGTGGTATAGACTGAAACACTTCACATCCCCATAGGCCAGAAAAATCAAAGCTACCATTTAAATGAAGAATGCTACTTGAGTCCTGCCTCTGTGAAGAGGTGTAGGATGCAATGTCAAGAGAAATTATAATGATTGCTACAGATGCAGCTTGTCACAGAAAGAGAAAAATGTTTCTGTGTCTGATGCATGGCAGCGAGCCAGTTGGTAATGTTATATGTCCAAGTGTTTCACTCCAGCTCTGCTGGCTGGAAAGCATTCCTTAATGCTCTGCGTGGCTGCTAGATTTGTCTCCCAGCTCTGCAGAATCCCATTAGGAACCTTCCGTTTACGCCACGGAAATTGTTTGGTCTCTCTGAATGGCCACGCAAGGGAGGGAGAAGTGTATTGCTGCCATTCTTCAACATCCCTAGAAATTGCTGGCGTTATACTTCTCACTTACCTCTCTTGCACTGGGCATTTCTCATTATGGATCGAGATGTCCTACAACCTGCAGTAGGCAGCTGTTAGACACCATGATGCTGTTAGAGGGAGCAGAATCTGCTCCCTTCACCTCCAGCCACTGGCAAGGCAGGGTCCTGGCAGAGAGGCACCAATGTTATTTTGCCTGAAGCCTGTTGCATTTTTGTTGGTTATTGCTTTGGAGTTGGAGTCCAAAGACAGGCACATAGTGACCAACGTGGGCACCCCATGATGGGCATTATGTCCATGTTGCTCGAGGTTGCGTTGGACACAGTTCCCCCAGCTGACCAAGACCCGTCCCATCTGGTTTCTGTAGAAATTGGTAGCACCCCAAGTGGAGGTCATCACAGAATCCCAGCATGGTGGGGGTTGGAAGGGCCCTCTGAAGATCACATGGTACCACCCCCCTGCTCCATCGAGCAGGGTCACCCATTGCAGGGGGCCCAGGATCACATTGTCCAGGCGGGTTTGGAATCTCTCCAGAGCAGGAGACTCCACAACCTCTCTGGGCAGCTTGGGCCAGGCTCTGCCACCCTCATGGCAAAGAAGCTTTTCCTCAGGTTCAGATGGAGACTTCTGGATTCCAGTTTGTGCCTGTTCCCCATTGTCCTGTCACTGGGCACCACTGAAAAGAGTCTGGCCCCATCCTCATGCCACCCACCTGCTAGATATTGATCAGCATTGATCAGATCTCCTCTCAGGCTGCTCTGCAACAGCAGATGTTAAGTTTAAGGAGGAGGTGAATAAAGTAATTGAAATTATAATGGTGCATAGAATAAAAAACCCCAAAACCTGAGGACAGCTAGATCAGGAATGTTCCTTAACAAAGAAACTTCATGGGAATTGAGATTTGAAAGTTCAGAGCAATAAAAGGAAAAACTTTCTTCCACACAGGCCAAGATGAACTCCAGGACTCCCTGAGAGTGAAAACAACACCACCAGAAAGATACTTTTAAAATGCTTATGAATATACCAAAAACATGAGGAGTTGCTGTAGTAGATGTTGGAATGCATGTTGGTGAAGAAGAGGAGGTAGTTGTTACATGTAATAAACCCAAAGCTGATTTCTAACAGGAATTAATCTGTAGCTGGGGAGCACGAGGTCCCATCTCACCAGTATGGTGTCTCAGGCAGGGGAAGGTGTGGTGGAATCAGGCCATGTCTGCTTTGGGCTCCTGATAACACTTTACACCTACTGATTTTGCTGTAGACCATTGTTAAAAAGCAGGGACTGAATCCATACTGACTCTGCTGTCCTTGCCAGATACGTGTCATTTCTCTCTGCATCCAGCACCTGGATCCTCTTTACCTTGACTGGGAAGGGATGGAGATTTGGGCACGTACCCAAATTAAACCTCATAGCATTAATAACTTTGTATTACTGTAAATATTTTTAAGGTATCTTGCTGACATCATTTTCTCCCACCCTAAGAGAAGGTCTGTCCCATTGTTCTGTTCCAGCTTGTACTGATGCCAGCCTGTTGGGCTACACCAGCCTTTTCAAGCCGCCTCTTTGAAGATGCTTTTTTTTTCCCCTGTGTGCCTGGTTTGCATGTGCAGAAATAGTGTCTGGAAGAGCTGAGCTCCAGTTGTTAACACAGCACAGGTTTTGTGTTCTAAGTGCAAAACCTCTATCTGCCATTGCCAATCCACCTGCTTTATCACAGAAGGTTTCTGCCCAGTGCTGGGGACAATCCTGCACACAGCTCCCAGCTTCTTGCTCCTTGGGCTTTTACATGGCATGTTTCCAGTTCTGTATCAGGCTTCCATGTCTGTCCTAGAGACTCTCTGATTATTTCAGCCTGTGTTTTTTAGCAACAGTCCACAGACCGTCGGCCATCTGGTTAGTGTTGATCTGAAGGAGGAGGCAGCATGATTACCTACACTAAAATCACTTTCCTCTCAAGACGAGTCCTGTTCATTTTCATGTTGAGCAAAACTGGGAACATCCAGTTCTGGCAAAGGGGAAAAAAGGTGAAAATGGGATAGGTAGGACACATTCCTTTCCCTTATGTCCCCTGAAAAACCCAAAGCTGGTATCAGCAACTGAAGTTGAGTTTTTGCTTTGATTTCTATGTCTCGATAGGCATGGTGGAAAGTACCTGCCTTCTCACCCAGCATGATGAGGCAGGTTCAGCCTCCACAGCCAGCTGGTTTTGGTTTGGGTGGTAGTATTGCCTGTGTTCTCTCTTTTGGGAAATCCATTCCTTTTTAAGCTTACATTTCATAATAGGATTTGTGGGTGCCACAGCCTACCTACCCTTGCAACTGTCCCATAATGTACATTTGGGTTCATTTTTCTTATAACAGAGCTGAGAGTACAGTCAGGCCTCTCTGAAGGATGTAGGAGGACTGAAGGTCTGTGAGAAATGTCTGGAAATAAACCATACTGTTGAGCTCAGAAACAGTCTGGGCATTGAGCAGATATTTGCTGGAGACAGAACTGTCTTCATGGCCCCAGAAGTGACTACAGGGCTCTGGCTGGGGTGTCTTAGATGACAGGCTGCTATAAATCAAGAATCGGTTTAATTTTAATGTATCCACGCTGCAGATTGAAGGACAGAAAGATCTGTACTTTCGGGTCCTTTTATTGCCTTCATCCCATCAGCTCACTGAGAGGACCAAGCACTTCTTGTTCTGCTTCATCCTCCTGGGTTGGTCATGGCTTCTTCAGCGACTGCCTGTTGCTGGCAGATCTTCAGCCACAGAATGGTGACCAGTAGATGCTCTACAGCACCTAGAGTAGATACTCTAGAGCTGCTAAGCAAGACTTGCCCTAAGAATTAAATCGAATAGTAGAGGCCAAGACAGAAAGACAAAGGTTTCTTAATCCTCTCACAAAAGCTGAACAGCTGGAGTCTTGGTTGTTCTGGGGACCAACTGTGTCAGGGAATTTGTAAGGTGGGTTAGAGATCCCTGTCCCACCCGGGGTATGGGCTGATTTTGAATGTCCTTTTATAATTCAGCGTCTGTGGCTCTGCTGTGCTGTTTTACAAGGCAGAAATCCAACTCCTGAAGGGATGGAAGCCAAAGTTCAGCACCAAACATTATGCCCTGATGGGGGTCTTGTATTAATGCCAAGTGGAAGAGCGATACCACTGCTGATCTATGTGGGATGTGGGGATGTGTGGCTGAGCAGCATGGGGCTGTAAACGTTTCATCTGTTAACCCAGTGGATCTTCATCTTGCAGTAAGGATCTGTAACATCATGCTGGTTGTGGAAGGGACTCGCACGTGGAATAGTACAAGGTCCAGCCAGTGGGACTTTTAAATGTAGTTTTTCTCTGGCTTCTCAGAGTCACAGAGCATTGATGAAACGTAACCTGACAGAGCTTCCCTGATGTGAATTTCCAAAGAATTTTGAGGGGGGAAAGCCTGGATCTGCTAGGATCACACAGAGCTGTATTTCCAAGCTCCTTGCACAAGCAAGGAATGGTTTGTGTGTGGACGTGTCCATGCTGCTGTTGTGCACTGACTTTAGGTCTGCACTGGAAAACTTCCATCTGTGTCAATCCTGCCTTTTGATTTTATGCTTTGGGTCTCATGCCTCAAAAAGCCAGGACTAAATTGTGGCCCCATTGAAGATTTGGATTTCCTGATCCCTAATGGTTGATTGGAGCTGGAATTCTCCTGAGTGACAGTTTGCTTCATTCCCTTTTGCTCTGCTTTCTCATTGAAGTAGAAAAGTCATATCCAGTACAATGAATCTGGTGCAGTCAGCAACAATTCAGCCATGCTGATTTATTTGAGCCATTCACTGAGAAGTGCTGCACTTCTCTGGAAGTGCCACTGCCTGTGAATTTCATGTCGATTTTTACTGTTGCCTGTGAATGGTTAAAGGTTTTAGTTATTACAGCCAGGTTTTTTTGCTCTCATCTCCTCGGGGTGATGCTGAGCTCTGTTATTCAGCTGCCCGTGGAAGCCAGAGGTCACCATGAGGAGTTGGGATTGGGGTTCTTGCCATCATTTTAAGTCATACTCCATTGTATTTATATTTTTGCAGTGTTCATGTTGTGTGGGAAGTTGGCCATAATGACTCCAATAAATAGGTGTGAGGAAGTGGCTGCTAACGTTTTTAACACCCAGTCAATCACTTGGCACACTCTGATGCCATGTACACCGTGAATAATAATAACTGGACTTCAGTCATAGCTTGCATTGAAGGTTTGCTGGGGAAGAATTAGATGAGTAACTACAATTGTGGCTGTAGCAAGATGGCTCCTTTCTAATACATAATCTACAGTAATATAAAAAACATGGATCATTAAAATCAATATGTACTGCAGCCAGACCTTGTGAGCTTGATCCTCCCTTACACAAAGACCTGTCAGTCTTGTCAAGAGCTGACAGCCAAAGTTACGGAAAACAGCATGAGCTCAAGGGAGGCTGGGCTGACTCTTGCCTCCAAGAAACCCTTTCCTAGTTCACTTCTTCCCTCTATTTATCCCTGAATAGAAAAGCAAGTATTTAACACGAGCAGAGTGGACCTCTCAGCCACCTTGAATTCAGTGTGAAATTAGTGTAGCCAGCGGTGATGCTGAGTAGACAAGACCTGAGAAGTCAGATGCTTCATGGGATTGTAGGGCTTGGCTCCATGAGACCTTTCCTCTGGGGTCAGTGCTCTGAAGGTGTCTGGATTTGGGGGGAATGGGAAGCTGATCCAGCAGGATGGTGCTTTGATCAGCAAAGAAACCTTCTGTGATATCAGCACTCTCAAGACACCTGATAGGGGGTATGATATAGCAGGAAGTATTTCTGAGGTTGGCAGAGTTGGTTTTATTGAGGAAAGACATTGGCTTTGAGATGACTGCTCTGAGCCTGTGTATGGCAACACCTCGCTGGCACACCATGGGGAAGACTGAAGGCAGCAGGTCATAGTACAGACACTTAGGGGGCTTCTTCAAAGCCAAAAAGACTAAGAACGTGGTGACAGAGGAAATAAGGAGCAATCCCCTGCCTTGATGGGGATTGGGTCAGAGGCACTGAGTACAGGTGGTGCTGTTCTTGCTGGAGGTTCTGACAAGGGAGTTATGAAAAGTCTTTTAAGAGGGAAAAAAGTCTGTTTAGATTAAAAAAAAAATGTTTTCTAGACAAAGCCAAGAATAAGATTGTCAAGTGCAGGGCAGTGTCAATGTTGAGTCAGGAGTATAAAAAATACTCATGACTGAGCATGGCCACTTAGTTAAAACCATTGCAAAAGTGGGACATGCCTACATTCATAAGACAACTTTGCAGAGCGATACCTGGGGTGGGAGTTACTCACCAAGCCTGAATTACTCACTCAGGTTCCTTTGACAGTGAAGAAGCTCTTCTGGAATGTGATTCATTGTACATGTCTGAAATACTTACCCTGGACTGAAACAAATATCTCTGTAGGCATTCGAGGAGGACTAGACACCCAGCTCAGATCCATTAGTCCATATCTTAGGTGCCTGTGTTTGCAGAGATGTCATTTTTTTTGCAGCTCTTCAGTGAAAAGGAACAGTTACATGTGGAAAATGAAGGTAAATAAATAAATTTTAAAAAATTAAATATCACATTCTGTCTTTGCAATGCACTGAAGAGATGTGAGTAGACATGAACATGTAGTAGTACGTTCACAGGGTGAGGGTAACGTCTGGTGACATACGAGCAGGAGCTGTGAATAAACACAGTATATATCCTGCCCTCTGGGGCAGTCAGAGTAATCGAGGAACTTAGAAGACTGGCAGAACATCCTAGCAGAAGGTATCACCAATGTGAGTAGGTCCATTCATAGGCAGCTGTGGAGGAAATAAGGTGCACCTTGAACTTTGCATCAATCCCATGCGGGTGATGGAGAATTTTAAACAGAAATATTGTCACTCACCCACAAAACCTGGAATTTGCTAAAATGGCAAGAACCAAATTCTTCCATAGATCAGGAGTTTCCTTCCCACTTTCTCCTACATCTACAGTCTGCCAAATTTTACTCTTTCTATGGACCATTTATCCTGCCTCTGCAGATTCTGCTCCTGGGGTGGAGTCAGCCCAGGAAGCCCTCAGTCTCACAGGGTCCATGAGGCAGGGAAATCCTTCAAGAGCAAAAAGGGACACCAGTAGTGATCCATCCCATTTAGGGTGCTGGATACCAGGTTCTACCCATTGTGGTTCCTCAGGGCTTTGGGAGAAAACAATTCAAGCTGAATTGAGTAAAGGGGCAGTTTCCAGTTTACCTGAATTCAGGTTGTAGAGCTGGGTGAATTATGGCAGAGTTTGTAGGAGCTGAGCCAGCTTCCCCCCATCTCAGAGAAGCAGAAAGGGTCCTGGATGTGGGAGCATAAAGGAAAGTGTCTGAATCATGCAATGACATCACCGGGAGCGCTGCAGCTCTCCGGCTCACGTCAGAGCTGAATTGACATGGTTACGAGAGGCTGCATGGCTTTTAGTATTCTAGGAGAGCTGCTACAGTGGCAGAGAGAATTATTCATGGATCAAAAAAAAAGAAAGGCATTAGCAGTACAAAGTGTCATGATTGTCTCCGTTCTACCGCAAGGTTGAAACGAGGCGCCAGCTGCGGTACATGAGAAATAGCTGGAAGAAATACCAACAAAAACGTGCTGATTATTCTTGAAAGACCCTTACAATTCAAGCCAAGGTATCACTTACTAATTTATGGGGAAGTACAATGGGTGCACAACCCACCGCTGACTCACAGGCGGTTGATCTGGAACAAGAGGCATCGCAACAGGAGAGCGTAACAGTCGTACGCTTTATGTCACTGGAAATAAAGGTTGAGGTGAACTGAGGAACTGCCAATGACAAAGCCATAATTAAGAGATGCCAAACCAGCTTTTTGTCCTAGAGAGAGGAAAAAAAAGACATACGAAGTTCACAGAGGAGTTGGTGGTTCCTGCTGTGCATGCAGGGGAATAGATGAGGGAATGATCTTCCCAAAGAGGAATCCCATTCAGATACCAACAAGAAATTGCCACACGTCCTGTGGTGGATGCATATCATTAAAAAAGGAGCAGATACAAAATTATAATGCCTAAAATCTTCTGCCAGGGTCCGTTCAATGTTGAGTGTTAAGTTTGATGAGGTGAGTGTTGCCAGGCTTCCCATGGGTGGTTAACTTTGGTCTGCTGTCTCCCCTGGTAGAAGAAATTAAAAACATATATAAAATACTTGTAGGTGTCTGCTGGAGGTTCTGTGAATACCTTTCAGGGTTATGAAACTCTGAGTGGATTGCTATAGGAGAAGCACATATGGAAGCTACTTTCCTTGAAACTGTGTCTAAAATCCTTCACATGACCCCAAGGCAATTAAAACGTGTTGACACAGTAGTAATTTTATAATAACGTTGTTTCATTGAACTTCTGCATTTTTGAAGTTGTTCACTCAGCTGATCCTTTTGTAATTAGCCTTTAAGCACATTGTGAATATTCATTAGCTTTGCCACCCCTCCTCGCCGAGGGAAATCACTCTGGGTACGCAGGAGAGGCCAAGGGGTCAAGGCACTTGCTGGGGATGAGCCGTGAGCTGATGTGGGATCCTCAGCCCAGCTCTCCTGTGGTGTTACACCAACCTCAGGACACGCGAGCCCCAGAGCAGCTCACGGTCACATCAGCAATCAACAAAATCTCCTGCAGGGATAAACTACTTGGCCTTTGGTCTTTTTATTCATCCACTTGCTAATAAGATTGCCCCATACAACAGAGAGATGGTGATATTATCCCCTAAGCAAGCAGGTGGGCTTTGTCATGTAGGTGAGAATTTCCCAGACAGGCTTTTTCTCAAAAAAACCAAACCAAACCAAACCAAAAAACAACCCACTTATTTTTTTCTGGCTTCAAAAGCTGTTATTTCTTACCCAACAACTCTGATCTATGGAGGTGAAAAATAGTGCACAAGGGTGCATTTGAGGGCAAAGGATTTCCCTGAGTCTCACCACATTGCTGGGAATGCTTCTCAGCCCCGTGTGCTGCTGAGTCTGTGCTACCTTCAGTCTCACGTCACCAGCCCCGTTTGCAAGGATGGCAGTTGGCTGCGGAGGGGGGAGAGGGGGAAAATATTTTAATTTCTAAACTAAACCAATGTTATGTGGTGCGGCTGAAAAGCCGCAGATGCTGAGTCCCACAGTGTTGTTTTTACGGTCTCTTGTCAGAGCGGGATCTTGCTTTTAAATTAAAAAGTTCAGTCCTAAAATAGAAAACCACACCGAACTGTACAGCTACTTGGTAATTATTTTTTAGTGCTGCTGCTAACAATGCCCCGTTAAAAGACTCTTAAGTCACTGCAGAGTGCTGTCAGGCTGCCACACACAGGGACTTTATTTCCAGCTGCCTTTTATTTCCTGATTTTGGTGGGTCAATGTCTTCAGACCAGAGAGTAAATATTTATATCCAACTTGGTTTATCTCTGGATTTCTATCCCCTGGGTGGTGGGAGAAGAGCAGGGCACCAGCAGCAGGCTGGGATGCCAGCTCAGTGGCAGTCCCCAGGCTGCAGGGTGCCAGGTGGAGCATCACTTGAGGGCACCCCACGGGGGGCACCCTGGAATTTGGCCGGGCGGTTTGGACCGCTTGGGTGCCAAAGCCACAGGGTGGATGGATGTGCCAGGCTTTGAAAGCGTGCCAGCCTGCCTGTTCAGAGGCAAACAGGAGGGAAAGGGTACCCACCCGATATTAATTATGACTTTTGAAGCTTTGCCTAATTACATTGTCTCTCTTAAGACAACGACACAAATATTTATGAGTGGGACTTTTTATTCTCGTTGTAATCAGTGACATAAATAGGTAACACCTTTATAAAGAGTTAATAAAAATGTGTCAACACAGGCTCGAGCACAAACTATCGAGCAACGTGCAGTAAAACATTCCAGTGTTTATTGTATTAATTGAATATTCATGAGATGCCAATTTAAATTACAGTTCACAACTGTTGCTGTGTCTAATGAATAATTTAAACAAGTGTGGCCAAAGAGATTTCAACGCTGCATTAGCAAACTGCAAGGGATTAAGCAACAGAGAATTTATAATTAGCTTTGTATATCCTATAATAAATTCATTGGAAAGATGGTTTTAATTATCCCACATGTTAATTCAGAATTTGGTGCATTAATTTTCGATTGAAAAGTAACCCTTTCTTCCCAGATAAATATATTTGTCTCTTCTGAAGTTCTCTATCTCAGGAACAGGAAATTGCAGGTGTGGAACAGCCAGATCTTTTCTAATCTCATCCATTGTGACACAGCATTTGTGGCTGCCCATCTTAGGGCTGGAGGAATTGCCTTTTTTTGGCATTTCCAGCTGGGGAAGCTGGGACAAGTGAGATCAAATCCCTCCTCCAAGTCAGGATCCCAGAATCCTCCTGTAGCTTCTCCCAAGTCTCTCTGCTACGGCGCATCCTCTGATGCACTTACGGCTACTTGAGAAATATTGTCTATTCCTGGAAAACAAGTCTGTGAAAGTGATAAAACTTTTTGGCAGTCGTCTCTTGTAAGCAGCTTTAATTTTTTGTTTAAAAAACGAAGATGTACATAAATAACAGCCTAAACCCCAAAGTTCAAGCTGAGATTGTTGCATTTTTTTTAGAGCAGAAGAGGAAGAATTTCTTTTTTCTGTTTTTTTTTTCTCTCTATTTTTTTTTTTCGCTCTATTTGGCACATTTGTGAAGTGCTTTTCCTGGAGGAGATGGGCCCCTCTGCTTATAGCAAGAGGGGCTGCACCATCCCTGCTGCTCGCCCCTCCCCAGGGACCCTCTGCCACAGCGGGTGCAGGGGCCAGGGGCTGCACTTTCAGTGTGGCTTTCCCATCTGTGCCTGCTGGTGATGAAAAGGGGATAGCAACGTCCTCAGCAGCGGGAGACCTGAGGTCCTCATCCGTTGTGAGCCCCGTGAGGAGATGCTAAGCCCTTGAGAGGAATGAATATTGCTTGTGCTTTCCCCTCCACCTGCTGCCCCTAACCTATGCCTTTGCCGTGCTGCTTGGTTCTAAAACCTGTTCGTACACAGAGAGGTAGCTGTAACTCTCAAGGAACCCAAACTCTTGTGCTGAAACTCACTGGACAGAAAAAAAAACCTGGGAATAATTCCAGGGAACACAAATCCCTACACCTACATGAAAGCCGCCCAAGCTTGGCTGGGAAACTCAGCAGGTATCTTTTGGTGAGAAAAGCTCTTCCTTTCCAGGTGGTTTTGTTTAATTCCAGGTCAGCAGGTTAATGAGATCTCTTGGATATGCAATTTGATCTGGAATGTAAACATTCGCTTAGCATGTGTCCTTGATGTCTGATCAGATGGAAATGCAAATGCGGCGCCGAGCGTGGCACACGCCATCCAAAATATTTTGGTGACACAATGTGTAAGACAAAATAGTGATCCCTTTTTTAAGAAGCCTAATGGAAATGTTTTCCATTGCCTTTGAGTCCTGCCATGTCTGTCGAATATCTCAACACTGGGGCCAATGTGCCTGATGCTGCGGTGGAAGCTCCTCTGGCTTCCTTGGCAGCACTGAAAGCCCAGGGCTGTCCTGGGAGCCTCTGGTGTGGCAAAGGCAGCAGCGTTCAGACCTTAATTGCTGGTTTAGTGCTTTTGGGTGACCAGAGTTATTTAAGTAGATAAATGGATAGCATTGCTGTAATGCACTGTGTTGTCGTTGATGTTTATTGATTGAACCTCAAGACTCAATTGATCAAGCTCCCCAGTGCCAGTCTGTAATCCCAGTGGAAAAAATCAAACCTTTAATGGGGTTATGTGTTACTTTTGGTTTTCAACTTGGGGATGTGTGTTTTGGGAGGGAAGGAAGTGGTTTTGATGGCCTGAAACCCTGCTGTTACCTGGATTAAATAAAGACTGGCAGTAGGAACACTCGTTATTGTGGCAATCCAGTCTTGGGCAGACCCAAGCCTCATTTAGTATGGCATATTTCACCTCCAGGAACTGAGTGTCTTGATGTTAGAAGGAAATAAATGAATCTCTGAGGTGTCTGTTATCCATCATGAGGGAGCCCAAGAGGACAGAGATGCTGCTAGTCTAATAAACTGTGTTGCACAACACAGGCAGCACAGCAACTCAGGTTAATGTTCCTGCTGGAACCTAAAAGAAGCATTTCCTAAAGTTGTATGGCTGTAGAGTCCTACACCTGGGGAGGAACAATACCATGTACCAGCACAGTTTAGGGGTAGACCCGCTGGAAAGCAGCCCCATGGAGAGGGACCTTGGCGTCCTGGTGGACAATAAGTTCTCCACGGGACAGCAATGGGCCCTTGGGGCCAGGAAGGCCAATGGGCTCCTGGGGGGCATAAAGAAGAGTGTGGCCAGCAGGTCAAGGGAGATTCTGCTCCCCCTCTACTCTGCACTGGTGAGGCCACATCTAGAGTGTTGTGTCCAGTGCTGGGCTCCCCAGTTCAAGAGGGACAGGGAAATACTGG
>JANHGN010002819.1:24392-35393 GCA_024605025.1 Megaceryle maxima | reverse complement strand
GAGGACTCCAGAGCTGCCCCAGCACTGCAGGGGGGTCTCCCCAGAGCCCTGGGAGCAGAGGGGCAGGATCCCCCCCTGGGCCTGCTGCCCACGCCACTGGGGGTGCAGCCCAGGATACAGTCGACTTTCTGGGCTGCAACTGCACATTGTGGGGTTCTATCCAGCTTTTCATCCGCCAGTACCCCCTAGACCTTCTCCACAGGGAAGCCTGGCAGGAAGCCTGATGGTTCCCATGCGCTGGTCTCCCCTGTGTGCGGGGTGATGCCCCTGGGCTGTGTCTCTGCCATCACCTTTTGCACATCCCACTTCACGTGGCTCTGCTTTAGCTGGAGTGGCTGCAGTGCAGCTGGGGTCAGCCAACGCCGTACAGCACGCTCCAAACACATTTCTTCCTTTTCTGCTGGGTAACATCTGCCAGTTCTTCGGCACAGATCCCACCAGGGATCGGCACCCAGCTGGGGGCCGGTGGGACTGGAGCAGCTTGGAGCATCGCGGATGCGCATACGCAGCAAGGGCAAAGCACAGAACGTGGCAGGGAATAGCTCACAGCCTCTGCATTTGTACTTCTGCCACCAAAACTCAGCGATACCTTCAAGGTGTGGCCAAGACCAAGGAAAATGGGAGGAGGAGGAGAAAAAAATCCCATGAAAAGTGAAGGCAGAAAGTGGTTACGGGGGTAAGACCTGAGCCAAGGCTTCAGTTAGGATTTTGCAGGAGAGGACATTCGACAGCGATAACCCTTCCTGCCTGGGCCTGGGACCAGAGCCCCAGGTCTGCTGCTTAGTGCTGTAACCCTTAGTGCTGGCAGGAGCTGCCTTTTACATGTGAATTTTTACATATGCCTTTTTACATAAGAAATTCAGGGGGCAGCTAAGTTGAAACTCGTCTGGATGCATTTCAAAACATTATCTTTGCTAGTAGAGCACCCAGGTCCTCAACCCGTCACTCATGCTGGATTACCCTTCTCCCCCAAAACAAGGAGTGCGGAGCCTGTGCCATTTGTCAGCCTCTTTTTCTCTCCTTCTTAGGATTAGCTAGGGTGTTTATAGGCCTGATATGCATATTCATTTAAAATACCGAAATATTGTGGAAAAAAAAAAAGCTGTCTTCAAGTTAGCACAGCCTTTGGGAATCTGCTAAGTAAGATGCACTTAATTACTTTAGCAGTGACTACATCACATTTCACTCATGTTTCCTCTGAGATGCAAAACATCTTTTCAGCAGAAGCTACAAACACATCCCAAGCTTTCTGCAGCACCTTGCAGTGAGCTGGTGCTGAATGCCCAGGATGGAGACAGGATCTGACCTGGCTCTAGGAGGCCCTCCTCCTGATAATGGAGCTAATCACCTTTGCAGGGCCGTGATTTAATTGCACTTGTGCTGCCTCCGGGCTTTGGGGAGGATGCTGAATGCTTTGTGGAGGGGAAAGGCTCAAGTGCAGCCCCAGTGAGCCCAGGGCTGGGGTTTCATCCCACAGGACCCATGTTCCGCTGGGAGAAGAGGTTGTTTGCTTTCGCAGGGGGAACGGTGCATTCATTACCTTCTTTCATTTGTTTTGCCATCATGGCAATTTCATTCATCATTTATTTGCCTAATTAGGCCTTTTGCTGCAGGGGAGCATCTCTGAATCCTGCTCTGGGTCTCTCTTTCCTTGGGTCTTTCTTGTGGGGTGATATCATCTACTTTGGGTGTAAGACTACGTCCCGTAAAATAGCTCAGTGTCTGCAGGGTCCCGCAGCCGAAAGCAGGACTGACCCCCTCCCCAGCTTGAGCAAAGGCCAACATCACCCTAAAGCCCACAGGAGAAGCACTGGGGCCACACACATCGCCTACCTTCATTTTCACCCCCAAGGTCTTACATCTGGAGAACACAAATGACTTTTCCACCACTCATCCTCTCTGGTCCTGAAGATGTTGGAAGCCACGGGCAGGAGCTCTGGGGAGGTGGCAGCCTGGTGTCTTGCTTCCAAAACTGGATTTTTTTTTTAAGAAAAGGGAAGTGGAGAGAAAATTAGTGAGTGGCAAATGATGGGGCCAGCTCCTGCCCCTCCAGAAGATGCTCAGCAGGGTTGCCTTCAAGGGCAGAGTTGTCCATATCCTTCTGTAAAAGCTCCTGGCCATGGGGAGAAAAGCTGGAGATGTGGGAGAGTGAGAGAGAGGGTTATCAAGTAAAAGGTATCAAGAAAAAGGTATCAAGTAAAACCACCAAGTTTTAATGACATAAAGAACTAGGCAGCTGCTTGGGAGGCAGCTTCTGGGCCCAGATGTCCTTGACAGGTGGGATGTCCCAGGAAAATTGCAATGTCTTTGCATTCTAAGAGAGGGCTGTGGTTGGGTTGCTGTCAGCAGGAGGTTTCCGTGTGGGGATTCTCTGAGCCAGGGCTCAGGTTTCTGGTTTTTCCGACCAAATTTCATAAGCATTTGCAGCACATGTCCCCTATCAATAATTGCACTCCTGGAGTTGACTTGCTGTGATGCATAAATAACATGCAGTGTAAAGAAAAAGTGTATGATTACATATTTAATGGATCAAAGGAGCCGTTGTGGTCTATTGGCCACATAATAAAAGATTCCCCAGAAAAAAATTGTCTTAATACAGCATTTACCCAAGAGACTGCCATGGCTGTAAATGTGAACGAGCTGGTTTAAATTCTAACATCTTTTAAAGCACGTTTCATAGTCTTCCCCATTTCCAAGACACCCGTCTTCTAAACTTTTCCTTCATTTAAATTTCAAATAAGGACAATAAATTCTTCTTTTTGTTAGCAGCTGGCAGATCTTCTCCAACATGAAAGGTCTGGATTAAACTGACAAAATCCAAGACAAATGTACGTTTTCCACTGGAATTGGGGAAGGAGCTGCCCATTCGTGCAGCAGATGGGTGCTGACCTGTCTCCCCACTTGGCAGGCTCCCTGTCACTGCCCATCACACCCCTGGCTCTTCCCATCATGTTTACAAACAACTGCAAATGCAGAAATCTACCCAAGCCCATTGTCTATCTCCATCTTGCTTGGCTGCAATGGGCACATCCTGGATGGCTTTTTGGGCAGGATTTGCCATGCAGCAGCACATGGTGAGGAGAGACCAGACCCCTGTCATCAGGCAGGTTTTAAGGGTGCAGTGAGTTTCCTTGGCTCTGTGACAGAGCAAAGCTGACCCTGCTGCCTCTGGGAGCTGGTGGTGTTTCCTTGCAACCACCAAAGCCTAGGACAGCAATTCAGCGTGGCCCCCACGGTGCTGTTGAAATGCAAGATGTTGTTTTCTTCCTGCAAGTTAAATCCCTGCACCCCATAATTAAAACAGAAAAAGGGCAGATCTAGGGAAATCTGTTCCCTCTACTGATGGAGAAGCTGAGAGAGAGCAGAACATGCTGTGTAAAGCTTTTGATTCCTGACCTGCAGCAGTAAATCTGGGTTTGCGTTTGGATTTATTTCCTCTGAAGCCTCCCAAGCCCTTGCAGGTCTTCCCTGGGTTTCCTTCTGTATGGGCTGCTGATGGAGTTGGCAAGACTCCCTGGTAATGAGAGATTGCACCTCAGCGGGCTTATCGGAAATGAAGGTTGTTAATAAAGAAAGCCTGGGTCTTTAAGCTCATGTTAACATTAATCAGATTAATACAGAAGGGAAGAAGTCTGGAAAACGTTTCAGGAAGGGTTTGCTCTCCCTCCCCTTGGCTTCCTCTGTGGCTGTGGAGCAGGAGGCAGCTTGGCTCTGCCTGGGGTGCTGAGCCCTGCTCTGGGGGGTGGCCAGGCTAGGATGGGTCCTGGGGTGAAAACGGGATTTTCAGGGAAAATGTATCATTTCTCAGGGAAAATGGTGCAAGCTGGAAATGAGGTCTTGGCTCATGAGACAACAGGGCAACCCAAGACCTTCTACAAGGTCCCAAGCACCTACAGCATGGCTGGTTTGTCCCCATTTCATCTCACCCATTTCATCTCATTTCATTTCCTCTCTTTGGCCAGGACAGGGGGTTGTTGCTGCTCCCACCTGACCCAACCCCTTGAACTTTGGTTTATGCCATGATGTGGGGGGATATAAACTCCACAAGATATTATTATTATTTTGTCCAACATAGCACTTGACATTTCTTATTAGCCAAATATATATATATTTATATATCTTTCATTCTTCTTTCAAATCTTTCAAGAGTGTTGGGCTCAGCAGCCTCGGGAGGCAACGCTTGTGCTGGTGGCCCGTGCTGCGTCCGGGCGTCCCTGCAGCCACGTGTGATTGGTCACCTTCCCATCCCATCTGATGTCCCCTCGCTCTCATGTAGTGAGAACAGAGAAAGGGGTATTAGGAAACTCCTCATTTTGAGGGAGAACTCTATCAACACAGCCCTCTCTTACTCACAGACATTGCTTTGGGTTCCTTCCCTTGCTGGGAAATCTTAACAAACAGCCCATAATTTTATTTGCCTTTGTCTGGACTTTTTTGGTTTTTGCTGCTACATTAATTTTAAGTGGGATTGGACCTGATTACAATATTTCAAATTGGAAGAGTCGTCTCCAGGAGGAGTTATAATGAGGTGGTGGCCACTAGCAGAGCTTGACCCCACACGTTGGGGTCCATCTCAGGGCATCTTGTGGTGCTCAGAGCTTCTGGGGACATACAAAACTCTGGCTTGATGGTAGTGTCACAGATTTGTGGTGAGAGTGGGGACCTGGGGCTTCCACTGACTGCTTTTGTGCTCACTACGTCTGGGTTTGACCCATTAGTGACCTGACAGCCATGCAGAGGGCACAGGAGGGTTGGTTGTGGTACCTTCAGATGGTTTTTTTACCTGTACAGTTACATAATGTCAAAAGCAAGTATTGCTCAGAAAGAGCATGATTGGGATCCACGGCGTCTAACACTGCATTGCTGATGTCCCCAGGGCTGGACTGTCAACCACAGGCCCCAGATAGCCTGGCACAATATGTGCCATAACTCAGAGGTGGCCTCACGTGTGCAGCACCAAGGATTGGCCCCGAAAATGCCCAGGACATTGCAACTCCCTCCTTCCTTTTGGTGATTTGGCCCCAAATTGCTCATTTCTGAATATTTCTTTAAGACCCCTGGTAGGTTCCACCTACTGCTGGTCCCTGAGGAAGGCAGGGGCACCTCCTGGACACACAGACCTACGTACAAAGACAATTTGGCACATCTCCATAGTCTCCATGGGCAGGGCAATGGTTGGAGCAGAGCCCCGGATACAGGGTGCTCAGTTCTTGCTCTTGGCTTGTTCATAATGGGGCACAAGGAAGGGAATCTACCAGCTCTGAAGAATATATCAGTCAACAAGAGTTTGTCTTAAAGTGATTTGACGGTATGCTAAATAAATAAATAAGCAAATAAATACCTTTTTTAATTACAAAGTGATCTTCTCCTAACTCAGATCCAGGAGATGGTCCACTCGGATGCCACGTCCTATGAGTCCAACCGTCAAGTGCCCCTGCTCAATCGCCCCGGGATGTTGGCCGGCCCCATGAGCGCTCTCAGCCAGTCACAGCTGATTTCTCAGATGGGGATGAGGAGCAGTGTTACCCACGGTTCCCCATCGCCCCCAGGAAGTAAATCTGCTACACCATCTCCCTCCAGTTCTACTCAGGAAGAGGAGACAGAGTCACATTATAAGGTACGTGATGTCACGCTGGGTTTAACAGCGAGAAAACGGCAGGTGATGGTTTTTAGGGAGGGATAAATTGCACTCAACTCTTGGTCTTATTTGGTTTTATATAGTGGGAGACTTTCCCAAGGCTGGGGAGATTGTTTCCAGCCCAGGGTGAGGTACCTGCTGGCAGGTGAGCACACACGCAGGGGTTGTGCAGGCAGCAATGAGGGTTGGGCTTTCCTCTCCATGGTTTACTAGGTCCATCAAGCTACACCATGAGGCTCCATCTGATGAGGGGTTTGATATGAGCAAGGTTCAGGGTTAAGGTTCTGCAGGTACTTGGGTGCAAAATGAGATTTCTGGTGGCAGGTAGAGGAGACTAAAACAGGGAAGGAAAGTCGTGCAGGCTGGGATTTAACTGAGCTCACTGGACATGGCTTGCAAAGGAAAAACAAACAGAAATCAAGAGTCTTCTGCCTTTTAGCTCCCCCAGGCAGTCTTTTAGGTAGCCAGAAATGTCTTAGTGTCACAGAGTCTGCCTTTACAGCCAACACAACTGCTGCTGAGCATGACATCAAGAAACCCAAGTATTTTCTAGGGGTTTTGGGGGTCTTGGTGGTTGCCCATCTTTCTCAAAATGCAGCAGCAAAGCCAACAGCACACACTGTGTTCCATGAGTCTTCTGGGCATTATTTACTGTGGACAAATTGCAGCAGTCACAGGGTTGCTGTCTCAACACTCAGTGGCCTGCAGGGCAATCACTGGGTTCCTTGGGGGACTTTAATTAAAGCCTTTCATGGAAAACTTTCTCCTGGAAGGTGCTGATCCAAGGATGACACTGGAAGCACTGCTGTTGTAACCTTGCCCCACAAAAATTATTTGAATGCATTACCAGTGCAGACTGGAAAACTAGGAAATTCTAGGACAGAGCAAAATCCTTTTCCTTTCCATGGAAATTCAGACAAGTGTTTTCCCATCAGTCCTGTAGTTCTCCATCTGCTGGCAGCTCTCACTTCAGATCAGGACATTTCAAAGCAGAGGGCACACATGGATGCGAGAACAGCTCCAGCGGAATAAAACTGTAGAAAGAAAGATAGACATGATTGAAAATAGATGGAGTTTCTCAAACTTTGCGATTCCACATTTGAGGGACACTGTGGGATAGGTTGTACCTCAGGACCCCATAGTCTGCCATCTCCCAGAGCTGATGCCACAGAGCTACAGGCAGTTCCCTGGGAGCTGAAGTCTTTCACGTCAGTGGAAAATGAGTTTCAGCTTAGTTACACACCAGGTTCTCTCTCTGCCTCCTTCAGCATCACCTGCCTTTCCTCCTGGCCAGCCAGGGCTACAGGAGTCCCTGGAGAGGACACAGCTTTGGGGTTGGATCTTCTCTTCTTATTGAACCAGTGGTGCCTGTGAGGGTAGGAACAATTTGGAGATGACCAAATCATGACAACTTGCAGAGATTTTATTTTTTTTTTCCTAATCCTAAAGTCATGCCCTCTCCTTTCTGCCCTGGAAACTACCCAGTAGGACAAGGTGGAACAGGAGCAATGTAATTGATGGAGGAAGGAGACCATAAGTGTAAAGAAACCAGCAGAACCACAGTGTGGCCTTCAGGTTTCTGTTTGCTTTCCCTATCTACCCAGCTGCTGTATTCACCAATCGGTCGTTTTATTTGTGGCCATTAACAGCCTTTCTCCAACAGGTCATCAAAGCAACATCTAACGAGCGGAAATTCCTCTTGTGACCAAGAAGGTTACACATGAAAGAAATGGGTCTTATGCTAGCAGGTAGTTCAGGTCCTCTGAGCCAAGGAGCTTTTGAGTTTAGGAGACCTGCCAGCCTTACGGTGCCTTTACCTGCTTCCTTGCTTTGGGGAGGTGTACACATGCCTGGGAGGGAGAGGTAGTTACAGCCCCAATTCCAGTTGGATTAGGGATCTCTCTCCATGGTTATTAAAATCACGGTGTCCCTGAGGCTCCTGCTCTTCACAGGTTCAACATCTAAGGCAGCACCAAGCCACCAGTTTATGGGATCACATCTGTATACCTCCTGCTGCCTCTCCAGAGCAGGTCCATGCAGGGGGTGGTGGCCATGCACTTCACCCTCTGCACAAGCCTTCAGGGTCCCTTTGACCATGGCTCACCCCTTGAGGGATGCAGTTGCCCTAGGTCAGCAAGGTCCTTGCCTTTCTCCATCAGCATGTCTTAGATTATTTAAGCATCTTCTGGACAGGGAACTGATGAAAATTGTCCAGTGCAGAGCCGCAAAGATGATAAAGGGAGTGGAACATCTCCCTGATGAGGGAGCTGGAGAAGAAGAGACTGAGGGGTGACCTCATTAATGTTTACAAACATGTAAAGGGCGAGTGTCAGGAGGATGGAGCCAGGCTCTGCTCAGCAATGTCCAATGATAGGACAAGGGGCAATGGGTGCAAACTGAAGCATAAGAGATTCCAAGGAAATTCAAGGAAAAACATTTTCACTGTGAGGGTGACAGAGCCTGGCCCAGGCTGCCCAGAGGGGTTGTGGAGTCTCCTGCCCTGGAGACATTTAAAACCCACCTGGACATGTTCCTGTGTGACCTGCTCTAGGTGATCCTGCTCTGGCAGGGGGTTTGGACTCAATGATCTTTCAAGGTCCCTTCCAACCCTTAACATTCTGTGATCTTCTGCAATCCCGGGCTGGACTGTTGTCTCATCCTCTGCTGCATCTCACCTGGTAAACCCCAGAGAAACCAGGCAGAGTCCTGATCCTCTCTGCTCCCTCCTGGCATCTCACTGCTCCAGGCAGCATCTGTCTTCCATAAATATCACTTGCTTTTTGGTGCTGCCTGAGCAGGACCAAGCCTATAACCATCATCGTGGCTGTGGTTGCTTTGCGCCTGTGCCTTCGCGTGGTCAATGGCTGTGAGGAGAGCAGGTCCCCCCGCGGCACTTGAGTGAATCAAAGAGGATTACAGTTAGTTAAAATACCATCTCACTTGCTAATGGGCTGAAGCCTTGTCATGCTTTTTTTTTTTTCTCCTAATAAGCTGCCCTTTCACCTCCAGGCCTCCCATTCAAGGCCAATTGGGCAATTTTAAATTAAATGCCATTTTTTTTGGTCTCTCTGCTCATTCACTAATAGTCACTGTCTGTTTGACAAATGTCACTGCGCTGATACTGAACTTAATGACCAGTCAAGAGCTGCTGAGCAGAGAACAGGAGCACTGCTGCCCTTTCCTCCTCGTGCCTGGCCTGTGCCAGCTCAAGTGAAGCCTCTTAAATCCCAGTGGTTCCATCCAAGCACACAATCAAATCAGCAAATCCATCAGGAGACAAGGCCTTTTGCTCCCAGCATTCAACTGGGAAGCACAGTTTTCACAACGGCTTGGTGTTTAGACCTGTGTCAATTGATTTTGTAACACTTTTTTCTTTTTTTTTTTTTTTAGACCTCTAAGTGACTAACTGGGCAACTTTCTAAGTAATACAATTAGCCCGTGTGCTCCTAGAGCCAAAGTCAGGTAGTGGCTGAGCACTTGATGCTTGAGCACAACAGGTCTACAGGCAGAGGTGCTGGTGCCCAGTTTGCCCTCGAGGATGCTGAGATCCAGACTGATCAGCCAACTGGCAGCAAATGGTTCTATTCTCTGCCGTGTTTAACCTCTGGTGTATTTAGTTTTTCCTCCACTATAAAATAAAGATAATGATGTAGTGCGAGCTTCCACCGAGCTCAGCAAATGCGTTGAGAGCTTTGATGTATGTCCAAGTGCTTTCCAAGGGTCCTTTCCTGAGCCCACCTGCCTAGGGAGTGGGGAGGCTGAGGTGCCGGCACAAACGTGAGCAAGGAAAGTCAGAGCAGCTTGCAAAGGGGGGATTGTTGGGCTGGAAATCAGAAACCATGTGGAAGCCAAGCTTAGAAAAATTCATGGAGTGCTAAAGGGATCTGGCTGGGAAGCAAAGCGTTTGAAGATGTCCCAGAAGAGAATGAAGAAGTGGGTGAGCTTGTGATGCTGGGGAGGAAGAGGGGGATGGGGGGAACAGAGGATGAGCATCTGGAAAGCCCCAGCTTTGGAGCAGGGACAGCTCAAATAGCAAGCGGTTAACCCAGGCTGTCACCTAGGCTGTGAGGTGGCACTCAAGCCAGGCTTGGGCACCTACCAGCAGTTTGTGTGATGATCCCAGAGGCTCCTGGGGCCAAAGAGACCCCCAGGGCTACTGCCCTACTTGCCACACTGCAATCCCTTATCTACCCATGCCCCGTCTCATGCCCTTCACTGACAAGCTGGAGCAGGGACTCATACTGCACTACTGCTAAGGTTCATCTCTTGATTTTGCAGGTTACTGGAGAGAAAAGACCATCAACAGACCTGGGCAAAAAGCCTAAAAGCCAAAAGAAGAAGAAAAAGAAGGATCCCAACGAGCCCCAGAAGCCCGTGTCAGCCTACGCCCTGTTTTTCAGAGACACACAAGCAGCCATCAAAGGGCAGAACCCCAACGCCACCTTTGGAGACGTGTCAAAAATCGTTGCATCAATGTGGGACAGTTTGGGAGAAGAACAAAAACAAGTGAGTTACTAACCCCTTTTCTTTTTCTTTTTTTTTTTTCTCTTTTTCCATCCACCCATTACAATGTGATTTTCCATGCTACAGAGCAGCAGAGTCTCCCCAGGCACTTGAGGAGCGTGGCCAGGGGCTTAGACAGCCCAAAGGGTACGCACAGAAATGGAGGCTGTTTTCAGGAGTGGTGCCAAAGTGCCCACTGCCACTCAAAGCCCTGCTCGAGTGGGTTGCATGCCGCCCTCCCAGCACCGAGCCGCTGCCAGGGTGTTGTGACCTGGCCCTTGGACACCTCCACTGGGTGCTCCACACACAGGTCCCTGCCACCCACGTGCCCCGAGGAGGGAGGGTCTGGCTGGGGCTGTAGAAGGATGCTCTGAGTTTGCTTTGCCTTTGCCTCTTCTGTAGAAAGATCTCTGTTGTTACACGGGGAAGAGCAAAATTTTGTGACAACTAATTTTTCTTGATCATACTTTGAAAAGCATCGGTGGCCTTTCCTTGTCATGGGGTTCTTACGGCTTTAGATGGGAGATGGGTTTGCATTTTCTTATTTCATCAGGGAGAAAATCAACAAAGATAAGTGTAGAGTCCTACACCTGGGGAGGAACACCACCGTGCACTGGTCCAGGTTAGGGGTAGACCCTCTGGAAAGCAGCCCCATGGAGAGGGACCTTCGTGTCCTGGTGGACAATAAGTTCTCCATGGGACAGCAATGGGCCCTTGGAGCCAGGAAGGCCAATGGCATCCTGGGGTGCCTGAAATAGAGTGTGGCCAGCAGGTCAAGGGAGATTCTCCTCCCCCTCTACTCTGCCCTGGTGAGACCACATCTGGAGTGTTGTGTCCAGTGCTGGGCTCCCCAGTTCAAG